>JAQQZZ010102217.1:0-16314 GCA_030265115.1 Mopalia vespertina
CGATCGACCGAGGAAGCCGGGGGAGTATTCTGCAGGGCCTGCTGGTGTTAAATGGCCCACCCGCTCCCCCACAGGGGTGTTCAAATTTTGAAAACATATTGTTCTTACACTAAACAACATTCCTATTGTATTTAAAATGGGGTCATAACAATACAATTTCTGGTTTCCATGGCAACATAATGATAATAATAGTATGACAGACCACTTAGCACTGGTTTTTAAAATTTTAGAAACACATTTGTCTTACACTAAACTACATACCTATTTAAATCGGGGTCATTTTAATCAAATTTATGGTTGGATAACCATAAGATTTAAGTATTTCCATGATTTAAGCAAAGTTGCCGTGGATATAGTGACTGTTTTAGCTTGTTTCTCCTTAGCTCCAACATTGATAGAGTACTTCCAATGGGATTAGGTGAGTCACACTCACCTCTTGTTTCACTATAGGGATAGGTGTGATACAAGGAGGGTCAATATCGCCCATTATTATTTAATTTTTCGTTAATGATCTTGAAATGCATCTTTTGAATATTTAAATCTATTGATATATGATTTGTAAGCATTCTTCTTTTAATGTACGCTGATGATATGGCACTAATAGCAAACAGCGAAGAAGACTTATAACAAATGTTTAATAGTTTGAGTGTATATTGCTCTTCCTGAAAAATTAGTGTTAATCCTGATAAAACAAATATTTTAGTCTTTAGAGGGGGTGGTAGAAATGTTTGTTATGGTAGAAGGTCTTTGATGATTGATTTATTGAAGTAGTGGATAGATTTAATTACTTAGAAATAACTCTCATATGCAACGAAACATTTTGTATAGCACAAACAATACTAACTGAACAGGGCAGGAAATCATTAAATGGCCTGTTGAAGAGAATGAATGACTATAATTTAAATGTGCCTACCAATATGTGCCTACCTATATCTGTTTGATATCTTTGTTGCTCCGATTTAAAATAACGGTGTTGAGGTGTTCCATAAAGCAGATGATTTTGAAAACATCCACATAAATGTTTGTACAAATATATTGCATGTAGGTGTAGGCAAACGATCTAGGACTACCATGGTTCTCAATGGGTTGGGTATGTCCCCAGTTTTTATCTACAGAATATTAAAGATTTTAAAATATTTGTGAAGGATATTAAAGTCTGAAAAATGTATTATAAAGGCTGTCTATAATGATTTATACTATAGAATAATATATGGTGATCAATCTAAAAACTGTCTGTTTAGCGTAAAAAACGAATTAGAAAAGAATGAAAAACCTGAAGTTTGTGGCCAGACAATCAATTTGTAAGTGCCCACCGATTAAATCTTGAAAGTGGTAGATATGTAGATAAAAAATATTGCAAGATAGATTATGTTAAGCATGTATATATAAAACAGAAGACGAGTTTCTTTTTATTTTAGAATTTCAGGCTTATATGGATATACGCGTTAAAATTATTAAAGTGTAGGCATATAATTATAACAGACCTAGCGTATTAAAACTAATACAGTCACTGTTGTCAGAAAACCAGGAAATCTAAAAGCCCAACTTAACCGCTAAACGCAATGGCGTAGCTAGGAATTTCCCAAGGGGTGGTGCCAGGGGATTTACTATCACAGCCCAATAGGCGAGGGTCCGGAGCCGCCTAGGCCCTGGAAGCTTTGAGAGTGAGGAAGCACGGAGAAGTCATTTCGGCTATTTCGGGCAGTGAAATTTGGATTTAGAGCCACAGTAAGAACTGTCTAAATTTGTGTGATTTATCTTTTTCCAAAGTAAGAAAATTGCCGTTTTTTAGCCATCTTACACAAATTCACCATTACCCTAAAAATAGTGCGAGAATAAGAAATGTTCCATATGAACTGTCTCCATTTGTGGCTTAATAAAAGGATCCACTACATAGGCTATAGCCCAAAAATTCAAAAATTCTGGGATCTAGTAATTCAGAAAGTCCGGATTTGGATATTTTGTATAGGGTCATGTCGCTGTTTTAGGTGTTAACTTGCTTTAAAACGGTTAACATAATCGTCAATAGTTACCTGGGCTTAAATGAAACATTTTTTGTTGTATAAAAATACTTTAATACGATATACATTTATCAAACTCAGAGGTAAGCTGGGCGATCTAATATAAATGAAACAGGAATATTTAACCTGTGTGTCGCTGTTTTCTTTAACACATAATTAATTCATTATCGTTGACCTATAGCTGCAGCATGGCTAAACGAGATTGTAGCTGATACAATGTAAGCACACAATTTATTACTAAAAGGTCATTTCGTTACCTAAAATATATAATGCAACGTTCCCCGTTGTTGTAAATAGTGATACAGCGCTCTAGACGGCCAAACACATTTGTATCTAACATTTTTAACTTAAACTAGTCTTGCCCAGTTATCGTAGATAGGACGCGTATGTTGTGGCGCGTCATTATTTACATGGGTACCCAAGTAAATGCACACTTTTACTTTGATTTTAAAGAAAAATAGGAAATCAAAACTCTCAGTTTATGGCAAAAATGGAAAGTTCATAATTATCTAATTGTCATATGCCAAGCAAGCGTTTGCTAATTACTTAATTTTAAATATTATAAATCTTAGTATACAGTATATATGTCCGCCATGACATCATGTTTCTGTATTTTGTATTTTGGCCTTTCTGTTAGCTTAAGAGGATAAATATTATTATTATATTATAATCTTTATATCCCAAACATGCAATAATTAAGCAAAACCACACGAAATGGAAAGAAAAAGGTCTTTTTCAAAATTCCCTTTATCGGAGATTCAACCATAAGATTACAAAAAGATATATGTTCTATCACTAAACTAATCCCTTGTATACAAATTAAAGTTATATCTAAAAATACATTTAAAATAGATAGCTATTCTAAATACAAGGACTTGGAAGATGATAACCTCAGATCTAATGTAGTCTATTAAATCAACTGTAGGGAATGTCATTCTTCTTATATAGGTATAACATCTAGGCATATTGAAACCAGACTACTAGAACACAATTAACATATAAACACTACAGAAATTCAGCCCTAGGTGACCATAGCCTGATAATAGGCCCCTCCCCCAGTGATTTACATGTAAAATAATAGACACTGCCACCCTAGATTTCCAGCTGAAAATAACTGTATTACGGTCTACTTTACTTAAATGTCTCTTAATGGATGTGCATTCCTATCCCCGAAAGAGCAACTACACTAAATTGTGTGTAACTTTGTTTGTTTCATTTGGGTTTAACGTCGTACTCCAGGGCATTGCACTTATATGACGACGGATTGTCCACTTAACACTGCTCCGTGCCTAATTACGGTGGAAAACCGAGAGGAAACCTCGTAAATACCACCCCGCTATTGCCGGGGCCACATCTTGTATACCTGATGGTCGACAGACGGACTCATCCCGTGAAGTAGGATAAGTAAGCGCACACGCTACCAGTAAGCCACGGCCGCCCCCTCCCCCCTACAGTAAAATCCGAGCATTTAATACCCAAACATTCTATATAATATGAATCAATGCACGAACCATAGGCTGTTTACGGTACAGATCATTGATTTGAATCTTGCCAGGACCGTCCTACAAAGAAAGCGTTTTAAAAAATTAAAAAAAAAAACTCTCCAGCAACCTTTGCTGATAAATTAGCATTCTGATTTTCACGACAAGGAGGGAGGGGGGCAGACTCGCATGCAACAATGTTGATAACGAGTTTCAATCATCTTACATCTAAACAAAATTACAAAACATCGTCCGATTTTAATGTTTCCCTTAATGTACCCGAGAATCGTAGGAAATTGGTGTTTCTACACTACTGGTTGATTTTTTTCTACACTACTGGTAAGACGTTCAGTTTCTACACAACTGGTTAAGTTCTACATCACCGGTAATTGCTACACTACTGGTTGCAACAGCCTTTACAAAACTTTAGCGCGACTAAAACACAAAATTTGTTTTAAAAAAGAACTAGTGAAAACGATATTAAATCTCGCATTACCCAAAGATTTATTTATTTATTAATTAATTTATCCGATGTTAGATCAAAAGGATTAAATCCCAATTAAAGATCGTTGACCAGCATTATTGTGGGAGGAAAACCTTGGTAGTAAATGAACCCAGAAAATCCACGACCTTCCGCTTGTTGCTGCCATACCAACCCGCATACGGTCCACCACATTCTAAAATATAATCGATTCTTCTTCCTACGTCCAGACATTGACTCAAAGATACATCAGGCCATCTTGTTTTGCACTTCTTTTATTTGCTGGTCTGTGGCAAAAGTCGCCCCAAATGGCGTAAGACCACTATTATGCACTTCCGTTTTGTCGAATATAGTTCTTAATAAAAATGGTGTGTTGTCTTGTTTTATTTGTTCTGCTGCTGGAAATTTGTCTTTGGTGGAGTATTTGGTATTGATGTGAAGTAATTGAGTGGAGGTTTCTGGTCAGTGTAATATTATAACCTAAATAGGTCACATTTGGTATATTTATCACCATTTGATGGAGGGGTGATTCGGCTGTTGTTTACATTCTGAAGTTAGCTTGACAACCCCTATCCAACTCCAGGGTTTCTAGCTCAAAATTTCATCGGTCATCACCTGTCAAGATTTTAACATGGAACCGCAAAAGGACCGATTAAGGTCCTGTGCCAGAGATTTTCGTCGAACGAAAGTTTGGGAGGGAGCTGTGGAGCCAAACGATAACATTACGGCTTATGGCAAATTATTAGTGGTCTTGCGCCAAATATTGACGGAGATTAATGCGTGATGGCCTGGTATAGCGTACGGGAGTTGTTTAGTCTCGTCCACTATACAAACTCCTGTGAAAATACGATTGGGTCCACCAAAGATCATTAAGTGCTAAAACTTTACAAAAAAAACCCCAAAGAAAAAGAAGCACACGTATTGAAATTCTTATTTTATATAGAAACTGAAGTAGAAATAAAATTGTATTTCATACTCCATCTTCTCTAGCCAAGAGTTTTATTCCGAGCTACTTTGCATTACCACCCGTGGCCAATTAATCACATATAAATAGAATAACAGCTACGCCTCCTGGCGGATAAAATGACAAAATTTCGAGTTAAAGCGGTGATAACATATGTTGAATGTTATACTCTAGATTTGACCATTTGTTTAAATTCGTAAAGCACTATTGGCGTATATATGGTGTCTGTAGGGATGGGTACATGCAATACTCTCATTGAGTTAGTTGGTTGATTGGTTGGCGCTTTCAAACCAATAAAATATCGATTTATGCGCGCCAGTGATTTACATTGGATATTGTCTGTATATACCCTAATGTTTAATATGGTGGGTATTTAAATTGTATGTCATACAAAATGTATACGACATGTAAATAAATATGTATTACAGGTATTAAAACAGATACGTTTGACAGATAGTTAAACACAGAAAGCTAAAGGAATGTTAAACCTTTTGTATCGATTCCTAGGTGGTGGATTTAAAAGGGTCTCTATTGACCATTTGGAGCATAGTGCCTCTGGCAATTCATTAGAAAGTGCTGTATGGTATCAGGTATCGAACATAATTTACAGAGGCCATCGTCACGTTTATTAATTCGAAATAAATAAGAATATTCAGGAAAATGTCTAGATAATAACTGATAAATAAGGGTTTCAGATTGTCTACTGTCCAAAGAAAAAGATTTAAATATTACTGAGGATCCGAAACAAGAAAAGAACCTAGAAGAAGAACAGGCATCCCATCTTTCCTGCCACAAATCTTTGAAATAGAAATGAACATATGACAAAATTTCTGAAACCGACAAATTAAAGTTATTATTTACTGATTCGAGTTGAAGAGATTGCTTGGCTTATTTATCGGCTAGCACACATTCTAGTAGAACCGTTATATTATCATAATATAAAGTAGTAAGTATATTCACAATTTCAAACAAAATAGGTGAAGTTTTTATCCAGGGTAAGTTTTTAGGGCCATAAGTAACTTAATGAATCAGAAAATATAACAACACGTGATGGTTTCACATCTGCAATACTCTCATTGAGTCGGTTGAATACCCGGCAGATATCCCACTTTCATTATTGACTATCGCTGAAATTTTTGCTAGCAGTCTTCTCCTTCCACAACATCTAATTGGTTGCGTAGAAGTTTACATACATGCAATCAATCGCTTGGAAGCCGATTCCGACTATATGCGAATAATCCACCAAGGGTTGTAATGTAGAGTAGCTCAGAATGAAACTCTTGACTAGCGAGGATGTTCTTACCCAAGCTCCCATTCTTCAGTTTCTCATAAAATAAATCGCCGGACGTGGCTTAGTGGGTACCGAGTGCGCTTTCTAATCCGACGTCAATGTACCGTTCACGGGATCGTGTCCGCCTGTCGACTATCAGGTATACGAGCGAGTCAAACGATGTAGTTCCGGCAGTCGCGGGTGTGGTTTTCCAACGTAATTAGGCAAGGAATCAGCGTGAAGTGGATAATCCGTCGTCATATAAGTGAAATACCATTGAGTACGACGTTAGACCCCAATCAAACATAAATAAATCTGAATTGATGTGTGACGAAAAAGAACGGATACAGTCTTGTCGCTAGGTTTTCGCACAAATTAATAAATAAAAGTGTATGATGCAATTATATTTTAACTTACACTCTCTGGGTCCCCTTGCTAAGGGCCGTTTGTTTGGAGAGTAGCAATGCTGTATTTGTTGTTGTTAGAATACACCTTCGTCATGTAAGTGAAATACACTTAAGTTCGGCGTAATCCTCTGTCAACAGAGATATAATCTACATAGCGGTGTAACTGTTTGTTTTAATGGACGGTGTGTTTTGAATAAAATTTATTTTCGAGTTGTTAAACGTCGTTTCGTAGCCAAGCAATTTTCTAAGTATGGCGTTTTTGCGTTGTCAGTACAATATAATAGAACAACTTGTGGATATAGTTCCATTATCCCCCGTGCCACAGAAAATGCAATAATGCTCTTTTTAAAATGCCCGGGGCAGTCCTGAAAATTGACTACGGTTGATCATTATCAGTGTAAATAAAAAAAACCTATTTATCAGCGCAGCTGGTCTTCGCCTGAACAAACATACCGCTATTCGCAATAGGTTATCTTCGACAAAAGAGACTGCATGGCCACACCGAAAGTTTGAGACACAAAGTGACAATTTTCAAAACTGGCTTAACTCGCTTTCCCCCTGCTTGACTTTAAAAGACAAAACATAAAACAAAGTGAGGCGAAACATGAGTAGAGGATTTGGGTTGTTTGGAAGTTCGATTTTGATGATGTTCTATGGGTTTTACTTGGCGTTTAACGTGTATGCTGTGGATCTGAAGAACACATTTGACTTTAGCCAGACTCAAGGTATGTTTGGTATTTATTTTTGCGGAACAGTATGGTGGCCATGTTTTATTCTTTTTCTGCAAATATTTAAAACAAAATTACAGTATTTTAAAAAAACAGTAACAAAAAACAGGAAAGAAAAAGTCAGCAAAAACCAAAAGCTAGGCCTACTAAAAAAAACATATATTTACAAAACAAAAACAAAACAAATTCATTACATAAAACAAAAACAAGCAATACTAATTCATCCATAAAACTAAAGCAAAAGTTAGCAAAACAAATTCAATAACAAAACAAAAGTTTCGAAGACAAAACAAAATCAAATCATTTTGCACATGCAAAACAAAACAAACATATTGGCCAAGAGCTGCCAATTACCCAGAATGTAGTTTCCAGCACATCAAAACAAATACCCCTTTAAAGGTAATTGAACTTGGCCGTGTATTCCATTTTCTCCACAGATTCGGAATGATCGGCAAATAATTTATTCTTTTAAATAAGGTTTAAAGAGATAAAATAAATCATCAAACATGGTTATTTTCCTCGCTCCATGCCTAGCCACATACTCTTCTTACATATCGGAGCCAACCTAATGGCAGATTCAACTAGACCATAGCTTCAGCCTGGGATAAAGAATGTAGCATATCTATACTATATCCCAGCTTCAGCCCATGCAACGCACTGACTTATTTTAGACACTCCGTTGTATATAGTTTATTGAGCTCATTGATGTTTTAACTTTTGTGTCGTACGGCATACATTTGACAACTTTGGTGCAAAGTCGTGGAGAAACCTTATAAAATCCTCACCGCAATAAAAGTTGCCCTTTTATAGGCCCTACTTCGAGTCGAAGGCGCGGATGGTTTGAGGGAGCTTTCTGTTTCCCTGGTGCTTTCTGAGCTAAGTAGGGACAGGTTGCCGATATGTCTGTGATGTGTTTGTATTGTCCTGTGAGTGACCTGTATTTTGTGATTAAAACCGTCGCCGTCTTACCTCCATGACTCACGTACTTCCAATCTGCGTTGAAAAGCTAGACGGTACTTGATGGTTGCAAAATAAATCGAAGGTCGAGAACACGCCGGTAAAGGCAACGCCCGTCGACCTACAGCTTTTTAGTATTCTGAAGATTTTGTGTCTGTCTTTCTCTTGTATTTATGGTCATAGCAAACAATTTTCTGACAGTTTACATGTACGGTACCTTAAACATTTTGGCAATTGATAGTTATTTTCGTAGGCCTGTTTATCCTGACAATGGAAACGTAACTCACTATTGCACATTTCGTCGCCTTGGCGTATGATAATTTCCTGTGGTGTCGATTTGGTTTATTCTGACTGTTTTGTTTTGTCTGATTTCTACTAGTGACGTTCTAAGCTGACATGGTTTAATTCCTAGTAATTAACAGAAATATGAATAAACTTTATAAATATGACAGCCATCGGACAATACATTTTGTTTCGCTTTTAAATAACCCAGAGAAAGATACTAAGGACAATGCACTGTGGGTAAAAGGCAGTTCTCGGTCACGGGGCATGTTTTCGATTGGGTTTGCTTTTGAGTTTGCACTCATTTTTTTCTTTAGTTTTGTGTTGTATGTGTTCTGCATTTGAATTGGTTTTGCTTCTCTCGTTTTTAAATTTGAATGGTTTTGTTTTTGTTAATATTTTGTTTTGCTAATTGTTTTTCCGAGTTTTATTTGTTTTAAATGATTTGCTCTTTTTTTGGTAATGCATTTGTTTGGGTATCGATGATGGAATTGTTTCTCTTCTGATATTTTTTTTTCATATATATCACCCTGTTTTGATTTTATTTGATGATTAATATTTTATATTTTTTAAAATTATTTTTATTGCGAATAATTCAAATTACATTGGCAGTCCTTGGCCACCATACATCACTAAGCCATTGTCTTCCGATCGTGTACAAGCTAGCATTACGGATTGCATACAATTGATGACCGCTTTTTAACCCATTGCGGCTCGAGGCCGTGGTTGGGTCGTACGTATATCGGACTATTGATCCTCCTTTGATGTACCGCCTACAGTATCGAGTCGACTTAAGGTATATGATGCAGCCACACGAGGTGGCTCTGGTAATCGCTGGGGTGGTTTTTACGAGGTTTTGGCACGGCATTTAAGTAAGACAGAATGAGAAGTAGACTATCCGGGGTATAAGTGAAATACCGTTGAATACGACGTTAAATCCTAACCAATCACTGCAGATATGGATTCTAAGAAATGGTTGTGACAAAGTTGCCATCCATATGAAATATAATGTCATTTCCAAATTATGTATGCTACCTTTATAAGCTACTTTGAACTTTAACGTTTATCCCGGGGAGGGGCACATTTTTGTGCACAGAAATTATGAGGTTTTTTTTGTTTGTTTGATTAAAATATTGGGCATTACTTTATGCTATTTCGCTTATAACGCAGAGTTCCTTATATATGGAAGAATGCACCGTAATCGTGACTTGCTACCAACATTGAGAAGATAATCAGATAAGTGCAGAACGCTAAATACGGCGCTATTAGTAAAATTAAAGGGTGCAACTGTACATGACAAGACAACCTCACAACCCATTACATCCAAGAGCATCGCCAATCACTTGAGAAATTGAGTGTTAACACACGTTACAACCAAATGATCATTGGAAATAAAGAAAAATATACTGACAGAGAGCTAATGTTTTTAAACGCTATGTTAGCAAAACTTATAAGTACAGAGGATAACTAAATTAAGGCTGTGACGATACACCCCACCCCTCTTCCTCGAAACGATTAACTGTACGTCTTTACTGGATGTCCCATAATTACGACATGCGGAGAGTGCAGTTGAACTAACGATTGATTATTAACGAGGTTTCCTCATTGTTTTCCACCGCAATTAGACAAGGAAAAGTGTGAAGTGGACAATCCGTCGTCTTATAAGTGAAATACCCTTGAGTACGACGTTAATCCCCAATCAATCAAACAAACAAATAAAATCAATATGGTGTGACATCATCTATAAAGCTACTTAAGTATTTCTTAGAGTTGAGAAAAACTTAGCGAATTTTCAAACATCATTTTAAATACATAAACACCATTTTGCTTAACTTTGTATGATCATAAATGAAAGATTGTAAGTGAAATTTATAATATTTCAACTTAATTTATTCAAATTTAATTTTTTTCAAAGGAAAATAAAAGGCTTAAATTTGGCTAAATATTTCTTAACTTTAAGAAATTCTTTAGTAGCTTTATGAATACGGGTCCTGGTCCTTGGGATTTTGTTATGTTTATCTTTCCAGAAATGTTAATCAGCCTTTGTATTTTTAGTTGAACTGCTTGCGTCCTTCGCTACCGGCGGTGGCGCTCTGAGCATTGTTGGGTGCATCATCTTCAACAAATATGCCTACCTCCAAAGAAGATATTCAAAGGCCGTATTATGCTAAGCTGGCCATTGAGGTTGAAAAGCTAATCAATCAAGATTGATTTTTTACAGCCACCTCCGGACTTACTTTGACGACAATGCTGGCGATGTTGTCATCAAGTAATAAAATTTTATATTTTTATGAATCATTGTAAATAACTCTTATAAACACAGTTTTAAACAGAATATTTACAATTTTTAGATCCAAATTTGAACTTCATAATATATTGACATATTTAAAATTTTAAACTTTTGTATGTCCTATTTAGATCATATTTATTTCTCTTTTTGATGTTTACGGCCTAGGGTGTTAATGACTGCTATTAAATATTGATATAAATAAATTGTAAAACATTCACGCCACGGCGTACCTGAAATACCGCTGAATGTGGCGTAAAACATCAATCAATCAATCAACAAATATGGCTACAGATACTGTTACTTTATATCTTGGTTACTCGTAGCAGTATCTTCCATATTGATGTGGCTGTCCACGCTCCATGTATACTTCAACCGATGGATTACTTGCATATTGACCGCTCTTCTCTTGTTCGTCAACTGTAAGTATAAACTTAAATAGGAACTGTCGCCCAAAATTAGATAGTGTTGCCTTATTGCAGAATCCCATACGTTATCCTTATTCTATCTATGAGCCACAGATAGACGCTTTTCGTTTATTCCACTTCGAACTTTCAGAACTGTGCAGTTAAACTAGTGACGAATACGAAAAACTAGACCTAGCTAGTTATTATTATTATTTAAACGTTAGGAGAAAATTTGGGATAATGTTATTAAACAGAACGGCTAGACATTATATCAAAATAGAATATCCTGTATTGATAAGTAAAACTGTCAACCAGTGGGAAGATTTCTTTAGCGTTTTGCTCTTCGATCCATGTGTATTGCCGCAATTATATGAAGCACAATATAAAGGCATTAAGTAGTAGTTTACGATAACCCGACTTTACCAAAATGGGGAGCTCTTTACACACCAACGGTCACGTGATAGCCAGTCTAGTATATTCACCTCATTGATGCAAAATAAGATGGCCTGTATTTATCATGAAAGTCGATGTCTCGATTCTAGTTTCGATTGGATACAACCTAATTATGGTCGACCGTGTTTGTCTAATGGAGAAATAAAATATCAAATTGAGTAGGAGGACTAATGGTAAAAAAGTTTTCTTTATAGTGTACTTTGTTTCCACAAAATAAATTAGTAGTTACATGGAAACAAAACACACATATTTAAAGAGAGTGAAAAAAGTTAATTGATGTAAACGCTATATAGGTTTAATGATGGTAAAAGTGAGTTGGACGATGTAATTGAGTCAGATTATTCACATCAGTATAACAAAATAGGTAACATGATACAAAAGGAAATGTTTCATTAAATTTGTTTATTTCATCATTCGTTTTATAGCGTTTTTCGATCCATATATATTCTCTTGAGTAGTGATTGTAAACATACGATAAACAGTGGTTGGACTCGACATCGATATAAACATGTATATAGCAAATCTTGTTTTAGCAGCACATGGCAATTGGTTTACAGAACTGTTTCAACGAACTCTCTGCTTTGCCAAATATTGTTTCACTTATCTTTTTTTTTCATATATCTACTTAATAAATGCTGCAATTGAATCAACGGTGATATTATTAAATGTTCTGTAGACACCAACGTTGTGGCGTGAAAAGCTCACCTTTTATTTATAAGCTTGGCTTCGTGTTTGCCAGATAATGAAACGATTGTTTCATCAAAGAACACCTTTCGGTACGTTTTGCATTGGACGACTGAACCCACTTCGATGTACTACGCACAAAGTTGGTGCTAGTCTTCCGACACAAGGCATTGAATCAACGTTTCACGCTGTATGAAGAGATAGTTTTCCCAACAACCTGCAGCATAAATGCCTCATTAAAGTCAAACAATCTTTATAATTCATTAAGCCAAATGACAAACCGTTTTTAAAACCGATTCATGCAGTCATCTTTTCAGATTTATTTTGGATTTATCATCTTTTGATGTTCTTTGCTTTAAGGTCTCACTGGACCCCTTCGGCTTAAAAGGAACCAAATTTTTTTTTATCGCTTCGATTTAAAGTTAGGTATTCAAATAATATATTGGTGAAAAAAATTATTCGAAATTTATAAACAGTTAAATTGGAGCATATAATTTAGTTTTCCCATGATCATATATTCAACTTGCAAAACTTTAATTGCCCAAATCTGGCACTTCAATTTTAAGCAGACTACATTTTCCATGGCGTATTTCTAGAAAACTATTCATGTTAGAAACTTCAAATTTGTACCAATGTAAAGAGCACAATGTGATACAGGGAACGGTGCCTCATTTTTTTGAAATTTTTCCTTGTTTTTTTTTAAAATGTTTTCTGAAAGTTGTATTTTACATTTTTGTAACACTTTCCAAGGTGGGATAGACAAAAATCCACTGGGATCGTTCTAATAAATTTTTTTTTTTAAATCAGGCACCGTTTACTAATTCAAGGACTATTCTACTCGGTCAACTAATTTATTGAGTCTTATCGTTATTGCACATACGAGAAATAAACCATGAAAAATGAAGTACATTTTTTTCTGTTGACATTTACTCATTTTGTAATATTTTACGAAATAATAATTGGATTTTCAATATATTCCCATATATGTTATTCTGAATATTCAAGCTTTCCAAAAATATATACATATATATGGTACAGAGTTATTTTCAGCTGCATAAGAGACTAAATATAAGGAGTGTTCTGAAAATCGACCAAGCGGTCCAGCAAGACCGTATTGCTGGACCCCTTGGACTCAAAATGAACAAAAAAAAAATGTATCACTTAGATTAAAAGTTAGGCATTCAAACTATATGTTGATGAAAAAATTTATTCCAAATTCTAATTATAAACAGTTAAGTTGGATCCTATACTTTAGTTTTCCCATGATCATATATTCGAGTCGCAAAACTTTAATTGCCTATTTCTGGCACTTCATTTTAAAGCAGACTGTACATTTTCCAAAGCGTATTTCCAGAAAACTATTCATGTTTAATAGAAACTTCAAATTTGTAAACGTAAACGTAAACGGTGCATCATTTTTTAGAAATTCGACCTCTTTATCAATTGCTAGTTTTTTAAAATTAAAAACAGTGTGATTCACTGTGATTGTTGGGTTGACATTGTCGGCCCATGAAATAGCTTCTCAAAGTGTCATTTAGAAGTCGGGATTACATATTAGATGAAAGACTTGGTATGGGTAACAACTTCTTACTTTATTGAATACTATTCTATCTCATTCCAGAGATCGTTTTCTAAAATGTATTTCTCTTGTTGTTACAGCGGGTGGATTGTCAATGATGCCAGCATGTTGCGTTGGTGTTGCATTGTTGCAGTTTCATGAGAGGCACAATGGTAAAGTTATTGGTCTCTATTACGCTGTTGCAGCATTTGGAAAGATATATTTTGGAGTTTTATATCAACTTTTCTTTAAAATGCAACAAAATATTGGAGGTTTGTTTATGATGTTGGCTGCTGGCGTTACCATTGCAGTTGCAATTTGCCTCGTATTCCATTCCACTAAAAGCAACATTTCAGAAGAAACAAAACTTTTACCGTTGGGACAGGGGAACACATTAGAAGATTCGGGCAGTGCTTCGAGTTTATATGAACCCACGGTAAATACTGACAAGACCAACTTGATTCCCGTCCCTTGGACAATTAAAGAAATAATTGTGTCAGCACATGTCCATTTACTCACGTGGCCAAGTGTCTTCCAGTGGGTTTGCGGACGCTCTGTACTGAACAACATAACATATATAGCCAATTCCATAGACCTGAACATGGAGAAGTGGCAGTTTACGTCATGTCGGTAGGCATTATGATCTCACGAGTAACATTTGGATTTGCATTTGATCATTTCAGGACGCCATTGTCTGGACTTATCATATCTCTATTTGTAAATATTTCCTGTGGAGTAGCTTTCTTGGTTGCATTACTGAGGCTTGATTGCTTCGCAATCTACCTGATTTGTGTTGTAGTATCAATCGGTACTGGTGGTTTAATTTCCTTAACTCTTAGTATACTGACGTCAATTTGTGGATCACAAAATTATTACTTCTTGGTGGGAATTTACTATGTTGCACTTAGCGTACTGACTGCGGTATATCAAATCTTTACCGGAAGAACATTTGATATAACAATGGAAAGACTACATTCTTCTGGATATGTTTGTCAACAATGCTTCCATTGGTCATTCCTGCTATGGTTAGCCGTCAGTGTCAGTTGCGGAGCTGTGAACACTTTTAGCTTTTACTTTTTCAGAAAAAGATCTGTTTGACATTGATGTTGGTATTGATTTCATGCTTTATAAAAAAGAGATGTGGAAATTAAGCGACAAGTTTACTTATTCCGCTGTTTTTTGTCGAGGTTTGATACTGAGAAATCAACTTTTTAATAATGTTTCTAAATCAAGAAAACTATTAAAATAAAATGACAGTTACCTCTTATTGATGGCAATGTCGTTCGCAACTCATCTTAAGAGTTTAGATGTTTCTGATATACAAAGAAATACAACATGAATAACATTAGACACAAGCAATTAATAAAGATGAAACTGAGAGTACAACTAATTGGCGTTGTTGATGTTCCTCATAGTTTAGACAAAAGACGCACCTAGTCACAGTGTGTCACATTAGAATTTCCATCCTGACTGGTGTTAGTATCTAAACATTGCTCTTCGGGAATTTTGATTTTATTTGTTTTGCTGTTTAACATTGGTTATTTATTAAAATATCTTCCCAAATTAATCCAGTTACCACTCTGTCAACTTTCAATTTGATAACAGTTGCAGTGCTTTAAATTTTGTGTCATATGGTCAATGGCTATTGTTTTTAAATAAATACCCAGAGGTATAACAGACAAAATAATTTGTAGAAGTAATTGATATGAAACAAAACAAGTATACGCACTTCAAAATGCTAGAGGCGCGGGGTGGTTGCATAATGTTATAAACCTCTGCGTAATAACCTCATTCATTGGCGCCCACTCCATCGGTTTAAAAATCCAGACATAAAAAAAAGTGACAAAGGCAAATAAAGTGATATTGAAAAACCAGAAACCAGCAAGGGTCAAGTGGTCACCCAAATCCCACAAGTTCTGAAAACCTCGCATTCTGACATATTTTAGGAGTAGATTTACTTCGAATCATTTTATAAATTTTCATTTCCTTAATTGGCCGTTTGACGAGACAGTTCAATTCACGTTTTTGTTGTTGCAAATAGACTTTTGAAAAACACCCACAATCACCTGAACTAGGTCTATATTGGCGGTGTTGCTTATACCAATGACATCATTTGATTAAAATCGGAAGCGGGCTTACCTCCATGCCTTACGTACAACCCGCTTGGTCATAAACCTTGTGCCATTTTGAATGACTATGTGTAGTGATATCCGCTAAAACGGCGTAAATTGTGCGATCGTAGCAAGACAAATTACATCTGTATAAATACACTGGGACTATGCTTTGATGTCATTCAGCTGTACATCAATCCAATTCCCTTTTTAAAGATACCAG
>JAQQZZ010102228.1:0-16313 GCA_030265115.1 Mopalia vespertina
ATTAAGACAGGTGGCGAAAATATGAAATTTAGTATTTTGACTTAAGTCATAAAATGCTTTGTGGAATCGGCCCCTGACATGGTGTTGTCGTGTTATCCTTTCAAACTGTCAGTAAAAGCACATAAACAAATCGGATTCGTGTACCATATCAGCTGAGAGAGCAACATTTGTAGACCTCAACAATCTCGATATTCTGCAAATTTCAATTTATAAGATGTGACAGACAGGTGACTAGTGTATCATGCAAATCTCGTCACCTTTGCAATTTGACCCTACTTGAACGAAATGTTGCAACGGGGCACATGGGTGTTCCACCCACCAGCCGCACAATTTAAAGCAAGGGTGTCATCAATCTTAAAGGAAACTTTATAACGCCGGGTGGATTGTAGACCGTGTATCAGCCAGTCATATGTCTTCTTAGTTCCAGCATGGTTATGACAGCAAAAGTTTAAAAGCTGTTAACGTATAAATTGTTGAACTGGCGAAAAAGTAAATACATAGCGTTACGAACTGTGAATATTCTCTTCGATTTAAGCCTATAAGAATTACTTAACTCCTCAGATACAAGTATAAATTCCAGGTTTTCTGACATCTGTTGTTTTAAACTGCATAGGAAATAATGTTCGATTGGGGTAACCTGTTTTTGTCAATCTCCTACTGACAAATCTCAACAATTATTAAATACCGAAGGAGAGTGACTTTCTGCAACAAGGTGCCACCATACACCATGCAAAGCCTTTGGTAGCCTACAATTCCCTTTGTCGATAGTCAAACACAGATTTCCCTTCCGTCGAAATCAAGCAAAACGCAACTAAGTTATTTAAGTTTCAATATCGAAAAGTGAGGATGGTCGCCTTCCACCTTTAACATAATACTTGACGAGAAGAAAGGGTTATTCGATTTGAACACATCTAATGCGTATAAGTTTCATCTGAAAGATTCGACATATTAATGCTACTTATTGATACTTATTGATACTTATTGATACAATAGTGGAATAATAGGAGCAGGACACAGACTAGATTTGGATAACTTTCTGCTACACGGCTGGCACTATGACAACGTTCCAACCATCACATTTTTCAATAAGTTTATCCGTAGGTGATCGGAGTAACGCTTATCCTTGTCTTTCCCAACTTATCTCTGGTAAACACTATCATTTCAAACATGTTACAACTTGAGGAAAAGCAAAACATTTGAACTGGCTTACAGTGTCAATTAGAATAGAAAACATATATTTTATTTTTATTCATAAATATAAGACAGAACGTCCAACGTAACAAAGGATATTTTACAGTTGAATAAATCTTGAAAGTAAGTGGAATTCTCGTTATTAAAATGTCAGCTCAACGAATCACTGTCATATCGACACACAAGTCCTTGGCGAGACTGGCATTTGGGGGATTAAAGAACAGGTAATTAAGCTCACGTTTTCGGCTTACCCGAATCATTGCTCAGTATATTAGATATGGACCAGATTTTTACCTTCGCCGATTGTTGATTGTCTTGACTATTGTCTCTGAGTTGATTCTGGCTAGTTTCTGGGCGTTGTTGTTGTTGTACTGTTTTGCATTCACTTCCATGGTGAATTTGATCGTGTTTTAAGGCACTACGACCCAAACCAGCACTCGGTGACAAATCAACCGGTTTAATATCCGACTCAGAGCACAACGGTAGTGGATGACTTAGATTGACACTAGAATGAGGATATCTTGTTAAACACATAGAACTGTTCGCCTGTGTGTCTGGTCTTTGGCTCGGATGCTCCGGAAGTTGAACCCTCTTTGGTATTTCATATGGCCGTGCGTGGGGTCTAATATATTCCCGTGTCATTCCCCTGGATGCTGGCGAATACACGTCAGTGTTAGGAATTTCACTCGTTGATGTGACAAGGTCTTTATCGCGGGGAATCACATTAAATATTTCCACGTCTTCGTCGTCGTCCACAGAAATTTCACAGTCGGCTTCATTGTCACTGTCTACATTAGAGAAAATAAAGAATATGAGTTGGCAATCGGAATTATTGTGTTGGTTGAATATGAGTGTACGTATAGATGTGGGTATTATCAATTGCAATGTAAGCTTAGCGTCCTAAAACTGAGACCATCTGGGCCCGTGAGCCGCTGAAAACTGTCTCAAACCTTTGAATCTCTCAGGAATCAACCCAGTTCTTGCAAAGATAATTCTTTATAAAGCTAATGAGGTCACATTTTACGACGATTCGCTCTCTTAATTAGTATAATCACTACCGCAAACAAATGATTAGTGAACAATGCAGTAGTACAAAGAAGATACAAAGACCAGCGTCTTAGCGACATACATAACCGTTATGTATTTGCTCTGTTGTTTAACTATTATGTTTATTTACCTTCTTTATTTTCGGAGATTGAGATATCATCTTCCTCACCAGATAAGGACTTGTCATCTCCATCCTCCGAACAGAAGCGTGACCCAGTTTCTTTCTTTAAGCGCCGCCTGGCGTTGGCGAACCACGTTGACACTTGGGTCAAGGTCATTTTGGTGATGATTGCCAGCATGATCTTCTCTGCTTTGGTAGGATAGGGATTCTTCCTGTGATCCTGAAGCCAGGCTTTCAAAGGTCCGGTTGTTTCCTTAGTGACGTTTTTACGGTAACCAGGGGCGTGGAAGTCCAAACCATTGTAACTGAAAAATGTTATACAACGGTTAATATTGGTATGCCTACAGATAAAGACACAGTGGGGAAAAAGTAAACAGTAAACAATTAAAAGTTCACAGCCTCACATAAAATGGAGAAGTCAAATGGAATACCAACTAACTAGCTTAGATTTAAGAAACCGGAAACATCTTTAGGTACTAATAAAACAAATATTTTCTACACATCGTCGTGGGCTCTACTCTCGCTCGTGTTTCATATTTATCTGGCAGAGGTGTGTGCCCGAATCGACCAAAATTTGTTAAACACAATACGGGATCGTTTATGTATAACAAGTTCCAGGTTATTGACCAAGATTCATGTTATATAAGAAAGTGATGTCCATGTGAAATCAAATGTGTTTACCAGTTTCTAAAGGGCATTAGCGGGTGTTTGGAGGAAGCTTCCTGTTGTCCTGGTGCTTTCTCAGCTAAAAGAGGAACAGGAAGCCGATATGTTTATGAATTCTTTATAATGTCCTGTGAGTGTCCTGTATTTGTCATGTGATGTCTTTGTTTGTTGCCAGTGGTTTGGGGGTGGTTTCCGTCGCCCATTAGGCTGGCACGCCGTCATCTGAGTGAAATAACCTTAAGTTCAGCGTTAAACCCCAAACAAACAAACCAAACTAAATGGCATTAAGGTAAATAACATTGTAAATAGGGACTTTAATTCAATTCTTATAGATATAATATTACATTTTCTGAGTGTATTTAATTCCGAACTTCTGTACTTACTAACTATCAAACATTGGAGGTAACATCATGGGACTGATCATTGACTCCGCCCACAGTTTGGGATCCATACAGTTGTACAAGGCTTCTGCGTCCTGTAACCAAGCACATGTAATAACTTATTAAGTTTTCTTCAGATGAAAAGAAAATTTCAAGTAGTTAATAAAAGTTGATAATATACAGTTAAGCATAACATATAGGTAATATGCAATGAAGCATAGACACTCTAGAACTAAGTGTAGTTTAGTCGGTTAGTACGCTGTTCCTGCTACCCAGAGACCATCGTTCGAATTCTAGTTGAGACAAGCGAGAATTTCTTTCTCTAAAATAAAAATACAAATAACTGTTGACAGTCCAAAATATTTTACAATGTATCTAAAATTAATGTGAATGTGCCAGAAAAAATCTATTGATATTGAATATAAAACGTACATGTAGCTTGTTATCTTCACCTCTAATGAGTCTTCACACATTTTTTTGTTTATTCGTTTTCGATTTTACGTAACGTGTTCATAATATCAAGATAAATACACACTTTGGATTTTTTTCTTATTTCACACATCAGTTATCATCATTTGTTTTTTGTTTTTTTTTAAATTTCGTTCCTGGTTTCTTTCTAGGCCTAAAGGCTGAATCACTGCCAGCAAGACAGATATGTGAACGAGTTTATCTCTGACAGACTAAAACTTTTCCCACACCTCATAAGTTAAACAGTAGCCATTTTATTTTAGATCTACATTGTGAATAGCGTTATTTAATGCTTCATGGGATCAACACAACGCGAAAACACTTCAACGAGGTATCGTGTTTTTCTATGATGTCATATCAGTGATTTCGATGTAATTTCACGGCTCTTAGGTAGTTAGCTGTGATGTAACTGAAACCTATCGAGCAGTATCAACACTTCTTCAACGAATCAGCTGTATTGTCAGCGGTCACAAAGTGTACATACAGTTACGTCACAGCTGCCTTAAGAGGCGATGTTAGACCTATGTTAGCCCCAGGTAAGTAAAGGTACAAAAACACCTGGTAACGGCTCTTAGTAGATATTCCCTCTCGCCGTATTCAATATGTGGATTATCACTTTAGAACTGAAAAACATAAGACCGTGATCGCCAGGGGGTTTATTGACAAATTAACACTTCTATTATCCTCTATATTATGTTATTATTGGCTCGTCAATCGCCAGGAAGCTACATAAGTATAGCATCAGTGACACCTATGTGCGCTTTGTGATTTCCGCTTTCACACGAGGACCAGTCTCGAGTGGTAACTTAGTACGTCCAGAGCGGGAAATTACATTATTATCGGATTAATCAGAACAAGGGCGTTAACAACTCATTGTCCATATATTTACTGACCAATAACCACTGTATTGCATCTTAGATCAAAACTGGAAACCGAGAAGCGTTAGGTAGAAGAACTAATCAAGATAGCAACGTAAGAATCACAACGTTAAGCCGTCCAAAATAATACTGCATTGTGATTACTGGATAACGGTTTAACTCGAAAGGAAATGTCAGCATGGGTATATGCAGTTATTTTTTTTTTGACAAATCAGTTTAATAAAGAAAATAAACATTAAAACATCGGATGTCTTCTGAAATATACTTATATCTGTGTAAAAAAATAAGATGGATAGTGGGAAGGGCTATTAAGGCATGGGTTTTAACCAGATTCATATCGGTGGTTTATAAGAAAGGTTCAGAATTGGTTTATTACAAAATGAAACTGAGAAAGATATCCCTAGAAAAATTATAACACCAGTTACAAATTGGTTATGTTTAAGATCAGCTAGTTCTTATCTTACTATCATTAGCATTGACATTTGTATGCATGCATGCCAAAGACCCAAATTCGACAACGGTTGATGCAAACGAAATTTTCTTTCTCTACAATAGTGATATATTACAATTTCATTCTAAAAAGAATATATTTTCTGTGTTAACGTATGTCTATCACGTTTTTATTGAGAACTCTTTATGCACAAACAAAGTGTGACATCCCACATAATAAATCAAATCAAATCAGATATGTTTAATTAATAAAACTCATTAAAAAAATAATTTTGAATCGAGATTTTGATATCAGCTTGTATTGTCCATGGTCATATGTTTGCCAAATGAGAATATAGTATGAATCAAAACCTGTGTGTTGATGGTAGTCTAATCCTGCTAAAAATAACCTCCTAGATTTGTACACGCACGTACAAAATAGTAAAAGTATCGTCAGTATTTTTCTTGTATCAAAGTTTATTTTATGATGTAAACGACTAAGTTTGTACATGAAAGCTACAGATACACCCATATTATAGGGGAAATACAAAGGCGTTGAGATGTATACACAATTTAAGGACCCTTCCCCTCCCTCGACATCTGGAAAATGCTGTCAGAAGTTAAGGGTGTACCGGGGATGTTGCAAACTACATATTTATCGAATTTATATGACCCAGTGTAATTAAATGAATTTATGAAACTTAAGTTTTCAGGTTAATCGTGGCAACAAGAATTCGTTCAAGTGCCACATTTAAATAAAATAAAAACTTACGGCAGGTGACAATGATTGTAGATTTGTGGGATACGGCTGTTCTTTATCGAAATGGGTTAATGCAGGTCTCATGAGCAAACTTCCGGGTAATCCGGGGTGACAGCCTGGGAAGATTTCCCCGTGGTTAGGATAGCGATGAACTCGGTACCTAGACATCATCATGGCGGACTGGTCCGGAGTACCAGGGAGTCCCTACAAAACAAGATTATTCAGTTTATATAATTATGTTTAATGACACATTTCCTATTTCCTAAGACAAATATTGTCACATACCAACGACCCAGCAGAATGGTACTATTTGCCCAAGGTAATGTTTGCGTTGTATTCTTATTTCTATTTTGGAATTGAAAAAACAACTGTTTTTCATTTTCCCCTACTCTAATATTAAAAAAAAAACGGCGTTAAATGGCCCAGGAAAGGGGGCTATTTGCCTGTTTTATTATTCCCCCTAGTTAGAGCAGAAACAAACAATTTCCAGTTGCCAGTTTCGTTTATAATGATGCACGTTTTGTTTTTTTTACACAATATAGCAATTAAAGTATGAAGTGATTAACATCATAGCCATGCATCTTTCCTCCGCCACCTCTCCCCCCTTTTCCCCGAGAGAAAAACAGAAAACAAAAAGATTTTTGTTATAAGGAATTGTTTTGATAATCAAATAAAAATGTGTCAGCACATTAAATAATGTGGAGAAGAAAATGAAAATGAAATTAAGCGAGTCCATCGTCAACTTAGTTCATTCACAAGTTTATTATATTGTATCATTCCAACAAAAGATATCAGTAAAAATTGGCAAGGTTTTGTCAGCAGATGTATGTAAAAATGTGACGTATATATGGACCTACACTCTATATTGTGCGCACAAATGTCGTTGTCCTAAATATACATTTGTCAAAAGGGCTATTTGGTCAAAAAAATACCCATCATATCTCGAGTCTACCTTACACGTACATGTTGTTCATTAAACATTTTGAGGTCTCATATTCAATTATTCACGAACTCACAGGGTTACTGTATCAAATCGGCTAATCTCTTAATCAAAAGGTTGATTTGATTTCTCAAGAAGATAACTGTATATACAATCAATAGGTATCAGATTTCCCATAAATAAGCGTAAATTTGGAGTTTAATTTAAATATCGGACCGATCTGCTGTTAAGAGTATTTGTATTTTTTAAATATGTTAATTCTATTTCTACAAATGATCTTCAAAAGTTTGAGAGCGGCTATGATTTATTGCAATTTGCCGACTGATATTCGTGTGTTGGGACAATGGCTGGGGTTTTGCTGGTCCTATGATGTCACGGGTAGCAGATAATGTATATGTGAACGGTGTGAGGTCTTAGTCAGCTAGTCCCTGGGGGTTATGATCTTACTCGTGTCCGCTGAAAATACAACCTTAATTTCCCTGTATACAATCCCAGCAGAGCGACAAAACAACCATATCGTAGAACCACAGAGAATAGCAGGGTGACATTGGGTGTTAAAAAGGTCACCGCGTGTGAACTTAAAGCTCCTTCAATTTCAGTTCTATGTAACGGACAGACAATGTTAGACCGGGTTCAAATTAATACGCCAGCGTTAATACCCCATCATTATATATCCATTTGCTTAAACGCGACACACTGTAACAACAGCATGGAGACTTTGTCAATCTGAAGAATCACATATCATTTAACTATAGATACAACCACGGCCAATCACGTTTAAACACCTATTACAGTCATTCTTCTTGTTCTGGTTGTAACCCAGTCAAACATTATCAGACTGTTATAGCACAGGTCACGCACAATGTCTATGTATCCGATTCGCATATCTGCCCAAATAGATGTACTTATCGTATACTGGTGTTCTTCCGAAATATTGTTTTGATCTTTTTTTCTTTCTTTTTAAAATATTTATATCAAAATATTGTAGTAATCTATAAAATTTTAAGACCATATCATTTCTCTGTGAAAATATTTCAATTAACATCGGATTATGTTATTTCATATTAGTGCTTGTTCACGTATTATTATTAAAAAAATAAATTGAGACCAGCAAATTAAAAAAATAAAATATAGTCATGTAATAATATTTGTTCAATATTGGATGTGGTTGTAAATAGTCTCTTTTTTCTTTTGTTGCTATTTTGTTTTTCAGATTATAAAAAAATATATTTTGAATAAATGAAGAGAGATAAATTTGCTTTCAAGTTGTTATAGCTGAACAACAACGTAAAATAACATAAAGTTTCGTGGTGACAACGAAAGGGTTAGAATTTTGAAAATTATATTGATATCTGACGTCTTTACGACGTGTCGCACAAGTTATACTTTACGTATGTCCAGGCTTACTGGAAATGTTTTGAATACTGTAATTGCGATACATTTTGTTGTGTATATTTTCTGATTAACGCATACCGATATCTAAGTATTTCGCTTAAGATCATTTCGTAAGGCTTATTCAGTCGTATGATGCATTTATGGTGTTTACATTTATATACGCGTTTTCACGTGTATTTATTGTCATGAGCTTGACATATATAAATTCTTTCTTTATGCCACACAATTGAGACCAGAATGTTTATTTGTTATTTATCAGAACACCTATCAAAGCCATATTGCTGTGCGATTTACCGGCTCCGACATTTACCATCAGTTAAAAGCAGCGATGGGATAATCAATCTGAAGTAGGCCTACGTCCACAGATCAGCTTGGCTTACAATAAAACAAACTGCTACTCCGAATATTTAAGTTATTTTCTGTATCCCATATTTCGGCTTCTCTGTGCAGACATTTCTTTTTCTAAGGTGTCAAATGTTTACTCAATCAATCTTCAATGCTTAGGATTTACATTTGGATTTGTTTATTTCTTTGATTGAAGTTTTTGTTATTGGGACTTTGATAAGAGCGCTGTCACACAACTATCTAATATGTTACTTTTTATTGTACACGTTCGTCAGATATCAATGGATAAAACATAGAACAAATTTTTTGCATATACATTTTTCTCTCTTCATTTATTCAAAATATATACATAAATGTTCAGTCCATTTGAGAGTAGACCTTGTTAGCAAGAGGCCCGAGTTCGAATCCCCGTGGAGGCAGGCAAAGTTTTCGTTCTCTACATTAAAAAACATATATGTCATAATACTTTAGTCGTATTTATTTTGCGTCCAAAGTACTGAATTACTTTCAGACTACTTTAATCAAATTATAAATAGAAACCGTCTAAAGAACAAACTGCTGTGGTGCGAAAAGAAGGGATTGTGTTAAAAAGGCACTAGTGGTGTTAAGAGTCAATTGTGGTCATTGGTGCGAAAAATTGATTGTTAAGTACTGATTATGGCAAAGGCCATCTCCCCGTGACCGCTGGCTATTGGTGGTATGAGATTAGACGGCCACACATGCGATTATTTGTCACCCGGAATAAAAGCCCCAGTGCTATCATGACTATAAACATAATGTCCAGTGTCCCAGGTAGCTTTTATCGGCAAGACAATCTTGTTTTAGCATTAACAACACAGCTTCACCTTGATACCCCACCGTGCGCACTCACTATCCAATCTTTATATCATTGACCGCTTATTTCTATGCGATCAAAGAGGTGTCTCTCTTCAATAGCTAGGAACATACGCATAAATTTCTCATCCGAAAAGCGCTATGCCATTAAACAAACTTCTTAGTAGAATTAGACAAACAGTGTTAAGCGGATTGAGAGTTGACTTTGTAGCCTCTGTAAATGGACCCGACCTTTTAATCCAAATTATAAAAACGGGGATGTTCAGAATAAGATCTAATGAGAATTTGATTACGTGTGATTCACGGCTGGGCACTCACAGCCTTGTGCAGGTGTTCCACAATACACGGGGATAGGTCTTCCCTTACTCCGCTTTCATTATCACAGCTAACACAACCCTCTTATAGAAATTCAATTATATTCAATTTGTGGGAACCACCGCTTACACGAGCATATATTAGTCGAACATATTTTAATCCTCCTCGAGATGGATTTAAAACAAGCACCACGATTTTCAACTTAGACCCAGATCTAGCTTCAAACATTTGTCTGTCTCGACAAACATAAAAATTATCAATTAATAACGAATTCGTCGGCCACTGAGCACATGACTGGCCGATAAACAACTTTGTAGTTTTATAACGCAGATTAAGTCTGTGAGCGGAGTCTAGCCCTACTTGTGACAGCAACCAATGTACTGTGATTTACACGGACTAATTTTAATCAGTCATCCAAAGTCAGAACTCATGGTGATGGTTTAAAACAACAAAACATTGAAACTAAGCCTGCTCATCTTGTCGTTTCTCGGAGTTATCGGAATATCAATCAATGTGTAAGACTCATGTTAACCGTATCAACATTTAAGGGTCTTTTAAGTTAGGCTACATTTTAAAACATCTAATCAGTCGACTATTTAAGCTTATTTATGTAAAATTAAAACAAACAATTAACTAAAAAAAGTATTACCGGACGGAATGGAAAGTTCATGGCAAGATTGACAAATAAAAACGACGAAAAGTTAAAAGAATTAACCATTGATTAATTTAAAACGTATTTGTGTCGTTTAGAAAATGATCATTAACAGTTTCTTTGTTATTTTGGCACGACACTGCAATATACCCGTACAGGAATCGAACTCACAAAATGGCATTAAAATGCCATATGTAATCGAAGCCCTGTGGTTTGATAGGTGGTCGTCTTATACTGTTGGTCATTTGGTCTCTGATTTTGAAGGTTATACAGGGTGTCCGTAAGGGTTTTATTAAGCCTGCAGACTTCTCTGAACAAGCGAGTGATCTAATTAAGCCAGTTTATATCGGACTAGCGACAATACCATTTTTTTTATTTTGGTTATTAATAAAACAATAACTTAATATTCATCCGGACTGGGGTTTGATTAGTGCATATATTTTATTTTCTGTCCTTTCATTTTAGATTCTATTTCTCTGTCCAAAAGTACAGAAAATGTAATGTTAAAAATAAAGATATTTTTCATAAATATGGCTTAAATCTAAATCGGCATTTATTTAATTTTGAGAATTTATATGAATAGTTTATCATGTCACACTTTGGGTGGAAATGGAACACTCAGCGTTTTAAATCAATTCTAGTAGTTTAAACAGTGACTTAGACTTAGCTGACTGAAATAAATCAATGGTATACAAGAAATCTTGCTGATGGTTCTGGAGTTGTAAAAAAACAAAACAGAGGAAATAATGTGCTTTGCAACAGTTTCTATGAATGTTAATCCACGATGAAACTCGCCTTGAGGAATCCGCTATGTAGCATGATTACCATAGATAGGAGTCACGTAATAACACAAATAAAGTTAATGCATAGTGATGCAACATTTTTCTGGAAGCTATAGCAACTGTCAAGGATTAAACAAATATGAATAGGGATACATCCACAGAAATGTTTCGAATCAACACTGGATTAAATATTTGAGCAAATATTTATCGGGCCTGTATAAATACTAAAGTGTCCAGATATTTGAGATTATTGACCATGGGTTAAATAGTGATTCACTATGAATATGTCGACACTTGCATTCATTCTGTATTTTGATTTATGGACTTATCCTTTACTTAATTATATTGTCGTCTTCTTTCAAAACTCAGCTTTAAAATCTCGCATCATAAAGCCACACAAATATTTCTTAAAGTTAGAAATACGTATAGGGAGTTTTCAAATATCACATTAAAACATAATATATAATAACCTATACGAAAGACAAGTCGCTAAAACTATAAATAAATGTTCGCTCATTATGCCACCAACAAAGGACCAAGATTCCGCGATACAAAACATAATACTCAAGAATTCGACGTTTTCAAAACTATAATTTAATTTTGGCTCAATAAATGTTAATCTTTCATGCCATTGAGGGTTCGGTAGCCGGTCAGAACGTCTAACAGTGAAAACGTACAATCCTAAACGTCTAAAGCATACAGCCAAAACGTACAACACCCAAGGCCAAAACGTACAATAGTAAATAATAGCCTAATGAAATCAAATTGAAAAACCCCCCAAAATAGTGTAGATAATCGCTTACACGAAATATAATACGCCAGAACTGTAAGTTCCCCAAACTACAATTTATTTTACTTTCAAAAGCTCAGCATGTATTATGCTACTTTCAAGGGACCACTATATCGCTATACATTACACAGAACACAATAATTGTAAATTCTAACAAGGACTATTGAGTTTTTGCTCAATAGTTCAGCATCTATTAAGCCCCTATCGGGGCATCAAGATCTCGCGATACAACATAATGCACAAGGTCTGTAATTTGACTAGTCATTTTCACAACATTGCGGTTTCTTACCACAAAATGAAGATGACGATCTGCAGTTTAACCGTTTTTCGGAATTCCACGATTTTTGTATGAGACCAAAGACGCCAATATTGTGTGTGGTGCATATAGAATTAAAAGCTAATATTTGATTCCATTTTTATCCGATAATATATATGTATAGTATCTCTAATATGTGTATAATTGCCACAGTGCTTTTGTTGTGAGCCTCGAGAAAAGATATATCAGTCATACAATGCAAGATTTTATGAGCGTTCGCGGTATCAGGTGTGTATCCCCAAAGAACTTTAAATTGATAGACCTCAGCAGCGCTTGGGTTGACAGAAAGGAAACAGACACTTATAAGCTCACTTATTATAAGTCCACTCATCTCTCGAAAATTAATTCAACCAAATGTATACACTTACTTGTGGAATAGTTGGTATCCGTTGCGCCTGAGGTGGAAGACGCCCGTGTTGTTCCATATACTGCATTGCGACAAACTGGACGATGTAACGTAAGTTCCACAAACTTGAAGCGAATGACTAATTCACCTGGCGAGCTGTGAATACTGGAAATGTTCTGAGGGTTGTTTCATTTAACTTATTTAGGAGGCATCGTCTCTTTAAGATTTAATATATCTTAAGAGTGTGTTAAAACAACCCCAGTGATGCCAGTGTCCAGTGTCTGGTTATTTCCCACTACTTTAGTCAATTCGGTAATAGTTTTGGAACAGTCGCTAGAGTATTTCTTCCGAGTTGTTTTTGTAACACCTGTAAGCAGTCAACCAGTCATACTAAACAGCAAGTGCCCAGTACCGTGAAATCCCAACTATTGATTAATGCGAGTCGTTCGTGTTGATCATTTAAATCCCAACTGTATTCAACAAATTTATCAATTAGGCCGGCGCTCCCTGAGGCATTATCGTATACTGTTTGCAGGTCATCTTACCTATGCTCTGGTTGGTGGTTTCCTGTCGTCTTCCCCTCTTTTGATTGGCGGACACCTGTGTAAATGATCGCATGTATCCACTATTTTTTTTTTACAGTTCTCTGGCCTTTGTCGTGCCGTTTGTTCTTCGCCCAAATCTATCAAGCCCCGCCCATATTTCACGCGCTACAACAGAGCCCGATGATCCTCTATCATGTGTTAACATATTCCTAACCCGGAACATGTCATAGAAGCATTTTGAATGACAGGTATAGTCCGATTGCTCCGAGCCAATATCACGTTTCGTACCTTTAACTCTGAACAACCCAAGATAATAATGGGACTTTGAAACTTAAAGCACAACACGCCTTATGTTCGCGTATAACATGTTTATTTAAACAGCAAATACGTAAATCCCTGCATGAGATAACAAAACAATTTTCCAACTTAAAAAAAAAACTTTAAGAGACAACATTAAATTTGTTAACAGAAAATGAAGTACGGTGGCCAATCTTTAGTGGGATGTAGTTGTATTCAACAGTTGTATGAACAGAAAGTGTGTTATACTGGACCAGTTGAGAAAACCACCATCGAGCAATTCGACAAATAGACCAACAGTAGTCAAAAAACTGATTTGATTATTTCATGGTCAAATATTTGACTATCGTTTATATGTATTCGTGAATTACCAGTATGCTTGACAATGAGTCCGGTAGCTGTACCGAAACGTCATTTGATAATGAAAGCATAACTTGTTAACTTAGGGCTACTGTGGAATAACTATTTTGTCGTTTAGAAAGTGAATATTTTTTTTTTAGTTTAAACAAATTCTAGTTCAGAAAATGTTTTAGGCTAAAAAAAAAACGCGCAGCAATTGAATCCGCGAACTGTGTTCGTCTAATTCTGGCATTTTCCTGCCTTATTTTTATTTCGGAGATTCAGTTTTGTAGAATGCAACCGTTTAATCAAAGAATACCTATACTGTATGAAGGAGCATACATTTACCAACATTTCAAATTATGGTTAATAAACTTTAACTTAGTTTTAATTTTCTGGAAGTACACCTTGAGCACGGCATAAAGCAAAGGACATTGTATCGTGGAACTTGTGCAGTATTCCTCATCTCAAAGTAAACCGATGATCCGTATTGTTAGCCCAGACCCCCTTTCCTCTAATAGCCACATGTAAACAGGTAACAAAACATTCAAACCACCACTCACCTAAATGGTAGGTCTGACGGAGTTCCAACAAATACCATTCATATTAATTTTGAGGAACGCTCGAATTGATAAGCAGCTAATTACAAAGTGGGTCTTGAATAACACACCTAGGAACAGCACGTAAACAGCTACCCTAATCCTTACACATCTCGAGGACTTGGTGCATGTCGGCCTTCCGATCCTACTTCCATGTACCGCTCACGGCGGGTGGTCGGAAGGAGCTTCCTGTTGCATAGGTGCTTTCTGAACTAAGGAGGAACAGGAAGCCGATATGTTGGTGATGTCTTTGTATTGCTCGTGAGTGTCCTGTATTTGTCCTGTGATATTTTTGTTTGTTGCCACTGGTGTCAGCAGTGGTTTCCTTCGCCCATTGGGCTGGAACGCCATCATGTGAGTGAAATTACCGTACGTACGGTGTTAAACCCCAATCAAACAAACAAACAAAACAAATGTGACGCTCATGGGTTTAAGTCCGTTTGTCGACCTCGGATATATGAGTGAGTCACAATAAAAAGCTGCGACAATCGCGAGGTTCCCTCTCGGTTTTCCACCGTACTTAAGTAATGTTTATTGAGAAGTGGACAATCCGTCGTCATATAAATGAAATACGCATGAGTACGGCGTAATACCCCAATCAAACAAATGAACCGGTACACGCGCTGGTACATCCGACATAATAAAACATCCATATATTGTGCCAAATGGTATCAAAATAACAAGTTTAAACGTTATCCGAATAAATTAAACAGTAATGTAACTTATGATCGCGTCAATAAAAAAAAACGCCTTGATTGGCACATATATGTGTGGATCATGCAGGTAAATCGACGGTGAACAAAAATTAATCCGAAAATGATTATAGATTCATATTTTAGAGTATCTTGCATGCAGCCTCGAGGTATATTATTTTACATATCAATTAAGATGTTTAATTGATTCAAATTTTAAACACTTATGTCATCCCTGTTTAATTAAATCTATCTCTCTTTTTCATGTGTAAAGTTTAGGGTGGTACTGGCTGAAAGAATGATTATATAAAATGTGTAAAATATAAATAAAGCGTTGATCTGTCCACGCAACAGACTAACTGAAATGCTGCTGAATGTGACGTAAAACACCAATCTATCATTGAATCAATTGATTGGACACGGTGCAGTTTTGTTTTTCTCACAGAGAAAAATCGCGGATAGATGAACCATTAGTCCCATCTAGTTCGAAACGCTTTTATAATCGACGCCGATAACTGTAAAAAAACAAAAACATCCTGCGAGAAACATATCGACTCAATGGAGTACAGTGCTTTGCTAGAACATATGGTAAAGAGCACATCCGCCGTGGGGCGGTAGTTTACATGGGAATAAAATACAAGTAAAGATCTATGGTATTCAGTTTGTGTTTGTTTTAATTGAGTATGTTAATGATATCAATATAACAGCAATTCATTGATCTATTTTGAACGAACCAAACATCAATCATATAGAAAGGTGTATTTGAGTTATGGATGACTCGTTTTAAATGTAGTGCTAAACGAATCCACTCTTTTCCATAGCTTGATACAAAAACAAAAAGCCTGAAAAGTCGAAAAAAGTAGAAACGATACGAAAAAGAAAAATAATAATAAAAGAAGAAAAAAACAAACAAAATACGCCAGAAAAAATATTTTTCAAAATGCTCATACATGTATGTTCATATATGCCAGAACCAGGCTTTCGGATTTACTCAAGCAAAAAAACAATTGTGAGTAATATCTAGATCAAAAAGATGCTAATTTAGCGTCCCTGTGCCCGTGCTTTATGAAGAGAGAAAATCACCGTCTTCACTGGGTAAAAATTCGGGCCACTTTGCTGTGAGCCTCTGTAGCTCAGTCGGTAGAGTGTTGGGCCTGTAACCCAAAGGTCCCGGGTTCGAATCCCG
>JAQQZZ010102239.1:0-16311 GCA_030265115.1 Mopalia vespertina
CTCCCCCCACCCCCAACATCTTCTTAAAATTTGCCTGTCTGTCCATCTTCCAACCCTGTTCCTTAATCCTTTCCTTTTCCAACCTGCAACTTCAAAACTGTTTCAGACATGAAATATATTTAAATCAAGTATGGCATTAAACCCCAATCAATCCAACAATCCAGGTGTTAAGGTGAAATATCTCATTCAGTATTGCCACTTACAACATAGAAATCTGCATCGGTTAATCTGAAGATGCTTTGAAAGGATTTATAGCAACGTCAGAAGATCATTTAAGTTCAAGGTCTGATGAAAAGAAGATTGCTCTCTTAATACACAACATGCAGTTTTACCATCCATAGCGGATTTGCGCCCTGCAAGTCAACAACCCATCTGCAAAGTAAAAGTTAATGAGCTGTGGGTCACGTGACCTGGTGACGTCAAGATTACGATAGCTGATATCATTCATATACTGGTAACATATGACTTGCTCTGTACGCGAGTGCAAAGTCATTTATTTATACATAATATTGTGACTACCACTAAGGAGTTGAACATAGTAAAGTATAGTAACCACTCCGAGGAAAGATACTGAATTAATTTTGACTCAATGTTCAGTTTATTGATCTTTTAACTAGAGATATAGGTACATATTATATATTCTTTTTGCAGTTAAACTTTAAAATACATATAACGTCTTAAGTATTAACATGAAGTGTCAAAATACCGTCTTATAATTGCATAACACTGTATTAGTAAAGATCTAAACATAGCTATCAGACATTGACCCAATGATAAGCACATCGGACAACATAGGTAGCTATTAGAACAAATTTTCAGCTGCTGAAGGTATAAATTATATAAATACTAACAGTTTTCAGAACTTTACATACTGTTGTAAATTTCACAAACCTCATAAAAAAATAACTAAAAGCATCTTATAGTTTTCCGTATATATTAAACTTAACAACCAGGACATGTAAACTGGTATATTATCAAGTTTTTCAAACCGTGGGGAATGTGATCTTTAGCTTTTAGAGAATAAGACATCTTTACAGTGTTATAATATAATAAACTCACATTGTCTTGAGATTACACATTTTAGTTTCTCGAACTGTTCTTTTAATATGTTCTCCATATTTACCAGTATACGATAAAAATCAAATAATCCCTTAGGTTATTAGATGTAGTTGTTTTCTTATCCATAATCGTAGATATCCATTTAGAGACGATATGTTTAGGATAGCTATACCATGCTGAGAAGTTTATTTTCTTTTTGAATAACTTTATAGTCCTACTACATAAACTTTAACGATGATGAAATAGAGAATTAAGCCAACCAATTTTTGTTTTACATTAATGAAAACTAGAAAAATTGTAATGTGTTGTTAACTCTCCTAAACGCGCGACAGTGAAGAAAGTGGACATCATTGTTATCATTGAATTCCTGTGAAGTAAATCTGTTGGTTGTCAAATGAATTAATTCTCCTCTTAATGTTATTAATAACAGAGGGTTTCAATATTGTGTCATCTACAAACTAAACATAAAAAGAAATTTACCATTGGATATCAGTGATGATAAAACCTAATAAGGCAAAACACTATATGGATGGCAACTTCTCATTTATGGTTTTGATGCAACGTTTGAATGTCTTGACATCTCCCAGAGACTCAAAATCAGGGACTTTGGAGCACCTTGAATCAAATCCACAGCACTCCATACAATGAGACTATATCAATACATTAAGTGCTAACATAGCGAACATGACTACAAGAAATAAATGGAAGCCATACAGATATGTCGACTTAAAGCGTAATTAAACAGGGACAAGGGATTCGTCTTACCTACAGCTTACCGCAATTAAATTAACACTACATGCTGATTATCTAGTCCCACCACTTCATTTGAATTGTTCATTTTAATTGGACCCCTCGTCTGTATGATCTATCTGAAGCCCTTTAATTTGTTTCAACTGATGGGAGTTTACATTGTTAATCACTACAAGACCCCCTAGAGTTGTTTTAACTGTCTCTGTAAGTGCTATGATAAAACCTGCTTCTCGACTTTTCGGCTCTTTGACTAACGGAATAAAGGAATAATGCTGTTAAAGCGCATATGCTTATTATGTTGATCAACATTTCATTGTTGAAGCATCATGGTTCTTTTAGTCTGGACGGTTGTTTTTACCAGGCCAACACAACATGTCTTTCTTTAAAAAAAGGTCTTTCATTTTCTTGTTATTTGTGTAATTTTCCGCGCTGCCAGATCCTTCAGCTAGGGACAGAAATGTCACATTCATTCTTCAGTTAGTTGTTATGCCTTATGATGACATTGTATTGTAAGGCTAGCTTTCGATACTCAAATATGCATAATCGCCTTAGGCTTGTTTGAGGTCTTACTCACACGGCCTATGAAAAGGCCGTTCGGAGGGGTTGGGAACGGCTTATTTAACATTATCGGTACTATCAATGGAATCTAGGATGTTAAAAAAAGAATTTTGTTGACATAAATCCTTTAAAGGTTGACCCAAATTAAACATTTTAAATTTTTTAAGCAGCTAGATTTTTGGTAAATGGGGATAAAAGCAGGGCGCAGTCTCGTGAATGCCTGGTAAGATAGTGACGGCGCGGGTTTATCCCAAAATTCCCATTCTGCGTTGAAAGGTAGATGGCACTTGATTGTCACAAAACAAAGCTGATACAGAAGTTCCAACTCTTTCGTTGGATGGTACATGTATGGATCTGTTTTATATGTCGCCACGAGAGTAAGATCTCGTGCGTATGGTCGGGTTTATGTTCGGTGGATATCAGTGTCAGTCGCTTATTGTTCGTGCTTTCTCCTTTCATATCACACACAAATCATCTTTATTCAACAACATGCTTACGCTGAGTAATACGATAGCGGCATGTTTTAAAATAGAATCCGAGTCTTTTTTTAGACCCATGTGAGCTATGATAAGGCGGTGTCATTTTATATTTAGAGCAGACTTTTAATAGAACAACGACTGCATAAAGACACTTTATAATGTAAACTATTTTAACTTTGTTGGAAAACTTACGTCACTATAAGTTATAACTTCCCATCAAAGTCCAAAAAGCCGTTGCAATACATAATTTCAGGAGGATCAGAAAAAATATTATGACCCAGAATGCACTAAAATACATTACGTTAATCGATAAATTAACTTATTTATCCTGATCCGTTCTTAAGCTCTTAGCAATACGACTAGTAACCCAGTTTGCGAGAAAAGTTGCGAAAAGCCGTTAGATGCTGGGTTTTTTTTTTTTGCGTTTCCTGTATACAAATGCGCAGATCAGTGATTTCTGTTTACACAGCCAAAATTTTTTTTGCGTATGGGAAAAATGCAAAGTACTTTTTTTTAAGAGAACCATTGCAGACAAAATGAATTCAGGTTCCCCGTTCATGGACTCCCTAGCTAGTGGTAGTGAGAGAAAGATTGCCATCGATCTGGCGCTCTTGGAACGACAACATGTTGCTGACCTATTGTAGAGTCTGGTTTACTCGCTGGTGGTTAGAGAAAGAATCCCCTTGTCCTGGTGCTCTTAAAACGATACCTTGCCGTCTTTGTTTGTTGATCAGTGTTTTGAAGGTGGTATAGTTCATGCATTGTTACGTTGACAGACCTTCGAATGAATGACAAATCATTACGTCTGACGTAAAACCTAAATCAAACAAACAAATCAGCCGGGACCCCTGATTTGGTTAAAGTTCCAATGTACGAAACATGCAGCCGATAGTATATTTGCTGATATGCACTGTTGTACTCAATACACCGCCACGATGTGTCTTATCTATTGACTTATATACATTTCAATGATGTACATATTCCGCCTACATGTGTCTAAACCAGCGGGTTAGGTCTCCCCTGACACAGTGGCCCCCGTCACTATAAGCTACATATGGGCAAAGGATATACTATTGGTTGCCTCTGGGCTGAGCCCTTATGTTTTCAAGACGTCGAGGTGACCCGGTCCAAGTTTTGGCGGGATCTGCAATATCGTGTTCCGTTTTGTTTATATAAACCCGGATAATTGACATTAATAGGCTTAAAGAAATAGGTAGCTGTCAGAAACAGCAACCGTATTGTATTCTTAAGCCAGTGATAACCATGTTTTCAATGACGATCTGAAGTCAGTGCGCATGGGTCATTCAACGACACAGTGGGATCAACGGAAACATTATGGTGATCGTGCAAAGTTCCTACCATAAATCAAAGTCTGGAGTTGACAACCGTTCACGACAGTAGATTGTGGAAATGACTGTGATGTCAAGAGTAATCTGTCTCGGTTCTCACAAATGTACCGGCCAATGATTTAAGTTAACACAACCAAGCTTGAACTGTTAATGAATGTATATCCTTATTTACACGGGACATAACAAAATAGGCAAACAGATTACAAAGTTGTTGGGTTATTTTCGAGGCTGACGGGAAACAATGAAACAAATTCCTTTGTTATTTTTGTTGGTTGGTTTGTTTCTTTCTTTCTTTCTTTCTTTCTTTCTTTGTAAACAGGGATATCGTCCAACATTTTATTAAAACCGTCGCTGTCTAACCTCCATGACTTGCATATATATCGCTTGATCATAAACCAGGACCATTTTGAATGTAGTGATATTTGGTAAATTACCGAAAACTGTGCGGTCGTCGCCAGGCAAATTACACCGGCACTATGCTATGATGTCATTCAGCTGTAGATCACTCATATTTCCATAACAAATTTAATTATTCTTTTATCAAAATATTGTTCCATTTTATGTTGACCCACATTACACATTTTAAAAATTTTAAGCAGCTGGATTTGTTCGTAAAGTGTAAAAAATATGCCATTATGGCGACGATCGTTCCATGTGCATAGTACATTCAAGTACTTCCGGGTCGAAGGTTAACCTCAGGGACAACGTCCCTCCTGTAACCATCAAGTACCATCTAATTCTAACGCGCACTGGTAACTTTGGAACATCTGATTTGCGCGCTTTTTCTCAATGAGTCTTTTGACAGAGTTCTACTCAAATATAAAGATGTGTCTTCGCCGAACCTACGGAAAGTCCGGGTGGTTGAAAAAAGCAATTTATAAAAAGTGCATTTTTGTTGTTCATTGCTCTTTTTAACGATTCGTCATTCGTCATGGTTAGCACTTAGACATTGACCATTTTATCTCAACATCATTGTCAATTTAAGTGATTCATTTGAAGTCAAATTTAGTGTTGTCGGGTTATAATGTCGGCGATTGTGCGCAAGTTTAAAGTCTTAATCAGATAGTCAGCTGAATTGAAAATGATTCATATTTGATCTAAATTTCTATTGGTTGTTGTGGTGAAACAAACAGGGCACTATGACGATACGCGCTAAAATAGTCGATTCCTCATTGTCCCATATATGGAAATGAATATCTTATTAACTTAATATTACTACACATGCATGAAACATTGTATCTTGGTCCGTCCGACCGGTCGGTCAGATTATACGGTTGGATTGGACGGTCGGTCGGATTCGACGGTTGGATTTGACGGTCGGTCGGATTCGACGGTCGGTTGGATTGGACGGACGATCGGTTGGTCGGATTGGACCTTTTGATTGGTTTTGGTAACAAGACAATGGTGTCTAAGCAAATTATAAATAACTGCACTAAACTAATGCAACAATAACATTTGATGCGATTATTTAAAAATTACACCCAATACCATGCTACGAGATACAGTTTAATACTGTACACGATTAACTTGAAAGGGCATGCCAATATTTTAAAATTAAACAGATTTAAGCTTCCGGAAAACAAGTATTTCAATTGTAATTCCTTTATTTAACGATTTTCTTGATTTGTTTTTTTTTTATCAGAAACATTACAGTTCTAATTCGGGAGCCATACTTTAACTTTTACTTTTCATGCTGTTCGAAGTTACACCTTCATGTCCATTGTTCGCATATAAAAAGCTTTCGGTAGCGCTGGAGTTAGCATTTAATTAAACCTCTCGCCGTCTTAGCTCCATAACATTGGGTATTGACCGCTTGGTCATAAACCAGGACCAATTTGTGTAGTTTGGAAAGAAATTACCAAACGTTGTGCTGCAGACACCAGTAGATCAACACAATTCTTTTTTTAAAGTTACAAACAAATTGAATTTTTCTTAAATCTAAAAACATTGCAGAATTAACACATTTTTAAACGGCAGGATTTATCATAACCTCGTGACTTACTGGGCAGAACGCTATATGGCGTGGGTTTATCCCAAAGTTGCCGTCTGCTTTGAAATGCTATATGGTACTTGATGGTTACAAAATGATTATTTCGTAATAATAATGTAGACAACATTGACCAATCGATACCGAAGAACCACTGTATTTTCATGTGTGTATCAATGCTTTAAAAAAAGAAGGAGGTCACGAAGTACTTGCAATCAAGTTGCACGTCATTCGAATCCATGACGCATAGAGTAAAATGAAGTCATTCAACTTCAAAGGCTGAGAATTTTCTTATGCTATCCAAATAGTATAACAGTTGATCAGTGACATACTGATCTACATTTTCATTGATTGTTAAGGCGAGTCACTGTGTAGGCATGCATTATTTTTCTCTGCTGTTCAAATATTGTTATGCTGCCGTTGTTTGATACAATGCGTAACCTTGTAGCCGTGCTTTCAATGGCTGCATGAGAGGTATTGAGCAACAGCACTCATTGAAATTCGAAATGTCTACCAAAAGAAAATCAAAGTATCCGCTAGTAGACCTACTTAGCAATAGACAAGTGACTGGTCTTCTAATTTCAACAGCATTCGTCTACAGGTGTAGACAGCATATCTGACTTCTGAATCAGCACAGGTTGACGTGTTGTGTCTCGAACACCAACATGAGTAACAAACAAATTTATTCTCCATAACCGATAAATTCGTGGACATATTTATTCTCAAAAACGTATAAATTCGTGAACGTATTCCTTCCCAAATCTGATAAGTTTGTGAACATATTTATTCTCAAAACAAATCAGTTCGTGAACATATTTATTCTCAAACCTGATAAATTAGTGAACATCTTTGTTCTCAAATCTGATAAGTTCGTGAACATATTTATTCTCAAAACTGATCAATTCGTGAACATATTCATTCTCAAAACTGATCAATTCGTAAACATATTATTCTCAAAATCTGATAAAATCATGAACATATATTCTCATAACTGATAAATTGGTGAACATCTTTATTCTCAAATCTGATTAATTCGTGAACATATTCATTCTCAAAACTGATAAATTCCTGAACATATTATTCTCAAAATCTGATAAATTCATGAACACATTTATTCTCAAAACTGATAAATTCGCGAACATATTTATTCTCAAACCTGATAAATTCGTGAAAATATTTATTCTCAAAACTGATAAATTCGTTAACATATTTGTCTCAAAACTGATAAATTCGTGAACATATTTATTCTCAAACCTGATAAATTCGTGAAAATCTTTATTCTCAAAACTGATCAATTCGGGAGCATATTTATCCTCAAAACTGATCAAATCGTGAACATATCCATTCTGAAAACTGATCAAATCTTGAACATATTCGTTCTCAAACTTTATAAATTCGTGAACATATTTATTTTCAAAACTGATAAATTCTTGAACATATTTATTCTCAAACCTGATAAATTCATGACCTTATTCATTCTCAAAACTGATAAATTCGTGATAAGTTCGTGAATATATCTATTCTCAAAACTGATAAATTCGTGAACATATTCATTCTCAAACCTGATAGATTCGTAAAAATATTTATTCTCAAAACTGATAAATTCGTGAACATAATTATTCTCAAAACTGTGGACTTACTCAATTGCTTAATTTGTTAACTCTTCTTACCGGGTTTAACGTCGTAGTAAAACTAACGACGATTGTCAATAATGAAAGTTGGTGAAGTGTTGTCGAAACATGACATGTTCGAGGTATTTCACCAACTCTATGTTTGTTTGTTTGATTGGGATTTAACGTCGTACTCAAGGGTATTTCACTTATATGACGACGGATTGTCCACTTCGCACTGTTCCTTGCCTTATTACCGTGGAAAACCGGAAGGAAACCACCCACGCGATTGCCGGAGCCACATCGTGTGACTCACTCATATATCTGATGGTCGACAGACGGTCTCGATCCCGTGAACGGTAAATTGGAGTAGGAAACGTACTCGCTACCACTAAGCCACGGCCGCAGGCAGGTCGACACGAGACTGAGTAACAACCGAAAGTGCAACCTGTGCGCGCAACACTTTAATAATCTATTTTACAAGCTAATCAAAATTACAATTATGGCTAAAGTAAAAATTTGTTTATCCCTTTATCAGGAAGATTTCCTATATGCCATTGAATTCATGTCTCACTCTAAGAATCCTGAACGTATTTTGACTGGAAACTTTAAATTTGATTTTTAAAGAAAATCCTTTGAAAACATGCCGAAGTTGTCATGCATGTGGTCATAATTAATGCAAACAGCTTTTACTCGAATACTGGACCACACTGCGTAATGCATTTTGCCTTTTACCGTAAACTGGTCTTTCTATACAAATAAGACGTCAAACTTTGAAAATTTTTAATACGATATTAATTAAGTTTGTAATGAAACGAGGCCTTCTATGATAGTTGGCCTCTCCAGTGATCAGTTATTGCATGTTGCCAAATAGTTTCGATATTCAACTGACAAGTTGCTTTCTGTCCAGGAACAATGGCGTTCAGTGACATCACATTGCATGCACCGTAAGTCTATTCAGGCTCAAAAGTCTGAAAAGGTAATCACAGCTCACCTTACCACATGTGGGCCAGTTGTTATTTTGTCAGCTTGGGTCATCTGACCCAAGTTCTTTGATATACATATATTGTAATATTTATTGTCATTTATTGTAATATTTATTGTCATTTATTGTAATATTAATTGGCATATTATCCTATTAATTGTATATATCATTTTTCATTATTGTTGTATATACATATTGAAGTTTATTTGTGATTTATACATTTAAGTGCATCAATAAAGCCTCTGTGTTTATAAGCTGGGTTGGTGTGAATAATTTAGTATAGCGGACGCATGCATATTGACTGTGTTTTGTCCGCTGTATTGCCGATTTAAGTGAACTTATAAGATATGACTTGTTTTAGTGGCATCTAGAAGCAGTAGCAGGAGCATGGATTTCAACTTCTATATTTATTATCGACCAACGTTTCAGTGTACATACTAGCATCTTTCATTTAGCTTGAGAAAGGTGCTAGTATCTGCACTGAAACGTTGCCCGATGATAAATATAGAAGTTGAAATCCATGTTACTGCTACTGCTTCTAGATGCCACTAAAACAAGTCATATCTTATAAGTTCACTTAAATCGTGTTATGTTATAAGATATGATTTAATATAATGTTCATTTAAGCGTTTTATATAACGCATATGTTCATTCTGAAGAATATACGGTTTAATGTTAGAAAATCAGATTGCTGTTAAAATCCAAGAAACTTATATTACGTTGGTCATCAAAGCGATTATAGTTGTCAGAGGACATCCGAAAATGTCAATGAAACTGTGGGTCGTTTTTAAACCTACAAATGTTTAGTCAAACTCGAACCTCTCTAAACGTGGACAGATGTGTGGAAGTATCAAAGTCTCACGATATACTAATGTCATGTTATTGTCATTATGTAATAAAAGGCTTTCTTTAGGAAGCTGTCGGAAGTCTTATTATGAACGTCAATATGACTAATAACTTGAATTCAAAGAACGTTATATAACACACCTCTGCTAAAATAGCTGTTTGGCAGGAAGATCTAGCATTGGATATTACAAATGAAAGTGTTTACCCTGAATGGGATCCGCATTTAAAGTAGTTGATCACAAACCATCGATCTGACCCCTTTCTTCGCATTTCTGGTACCGGTAGCTATGTTTGTGTTAGATGGAATTGAACTCTTCAAGCCTGCAAGAACGTTTGAATTTTGCCACGACATTACGTGCGCTGTTGGTCAGTTCCTGACCGTTTACAGTCAACCCTTTTAACAACACTTTACTTCGGTAAAAGAAACCGTTAATTGCCGTTGCTCCTTTAACTGCTCATAAAACCGATGACAAAACAAGCAAACTGACACTAAATAAATATAATTCGATCGATTTTCATGACATTAGACCTTCCAGTGACACAAGCGGCTTGAAAAACAACACAAAACAATTGAATGCAAGTACAAATTTCTTTCACGAAAAGTGGTTTCAGCAATTTAATTGGGCGATGTAGAATTGAGAAATAATTACAAAAAAAAAATCTAAACGTTGGATAGATGGAGTTGAGAAAAAAATGTGTTGTTGAGAACCAGTGGAGCTGAACAAGTTACTGCATAAACACAAGAGGTGTACAAAAGCCCTGGTATTTTACATTGAATGAGCGCACTACACTTGTTCACCGGAACTGAATCAACGCCGATGCCAACGGAATTGATTGTAAATGTGTACTGTCACAAAAAACCCACAAACACAGTGTCCAGCTGTATAACTTTAAGCAGCATAACCTATGTTTAAATTTGTCAAAATGACCATGTCGAATCGGTGCTGCTCTCTTGAACATATATGTTTTTGTACAGAAATGCACAAAACGAAATGCTAATATCGCAATTTTGACCAATGTCTGTAGTAATTAATCTATTTAAGTAGTAATTTCATAGATATTGACACTATCGCTAAAGGGCAGAACGGATATATCACGAGTCATTTATACTAGGCTAAATGATTCGAGCAACCAAGTCCAATATATTGAGAGAGTATGTTTAAGGTTGTTTGGTCATACCAACATATATAGGGCAATTAACGTATTGATGCTGAAAAAGGGCTTTGTCTACTTAAATCTCACAAAATAGACTAGTTTTGGAAATCCTACGAACAGCAACGGCCACTTATTCCAGAGTGTGTTTAACGTTGTTTCCTTTGGTAGTACCAGCATATTGGGTATTTAACATATATATTGGAGTAAAACGTTTTTTTTGTTTTGTTTTCTTTTTATTTTCGAACAACGGAAGTTTCTTTTTGTATATGTTTTAAAATAGGTGTTAAAAGTGCTTGTGCCAATAATTTTAGCGGACAAATCAAAATAAGGACGTTAATAAGCCGCAATCAAATTAACATCACGTATTACATCCATTAAAAACATGTCTATTTATTCTAGTGTCAATTTGTAGACTTCCTGTATTTTCATTGGTGGTTACACAGTACTGCATTACTTGTCTAATGTCACGAACATAAGGGAGTAATTTAGCGTTGGTGTGTTTATAAAATGCTTGTCATATTATCAACTGATGGGCTTCGCGTATTACTGCAATCTGCCAAGGATTAACGGACACACGTAAGATGCGTCCGGAAAACGGTCGCACGACCTGCAGGCGTTTATATCTGAATCGCTTTTAACACTAACGTAAACTCATATAAATATTAGAAACTAGGTCAGATCTATAGTTTGTGTTAAGTTACTAAAAATATGCACCCACCTAAACATAATTATGGGATAGAGAAATACTATATAACCTGTTATGAGTTCGTTTAATCTGTGTGTTTTATCTTATTGTTAACAGCCTGACTGTTAAGCATTTTATTACACATTCGTAACTGCCGGTAATGAGAAGACGACATGCGTGATCTTAATCGTCATTCTAAATTAGAATCGATTCTACCTCCTACTCTAAGATACATCGAGCCATCTTGTTTTGCACTTCTTTTATTTGCTGGGCTGTGGCATACGTCGCCCCAAATATTGGCGGAAATAAATGCGCGATGGCCTGGTATAGCGTACGCGAGTTGTCTTAGTCTCGTCCACTTTATAAACTCTCGTGAGAATGCGATTGCGTAATCGTATGACAAATACAAATGTGCACGGCACAAGGTCAAATCAAACTTATTTTATGTGCAATGATTTCGTATGACGATATGAACAATCTCTTTCTGAATATGACCTTGAACAATGCTTAATGGATGGACAGCCCCTTCGAGGGTCAAAATTGTCCTTTTTTAAAATTTCTTTATAAGAAAATTCTGTAACTTTGTGCTGCATTTAGTTAAAAAGTTAAATAAAAATTTCAGTTAGAATTTGTTTAATTTTAAGTTTAACTCAGTTCTTTGCAAGTGAGCAGTTTGATGGGTTTGTACTCCAACGGATTGTCTATCCGTAAGGCCAATTCCCTCATACGAACCAACCTAAGTTAATACAGCATTTTTTAACCAGCAGCTATCATACAAAATGTATATGTCAATAAAATTCATATGCACGTTTTCACACTTTTAAAGGTAATATTCCACATATAATTCCAACACAGTTACGATATTTATGACATTTAACATTAAATTGTTATGTATGAAATGTTTTCATACCATTAACTCCTGCAGCGACTCTTTCTCAGACAACAGATTTTTTTGACAGGCGCTTAACCCTTTTACTGTCTGCTGGACCCCTGTGGCCGATTTTTACTGAAATTATTTTTCGTAAACTCATTATCTCGCTGAATATAGTTGAAATGTTATATATGTTTAATGTAGAGAAAGAAAATTGATATATGTGTGGATAATTAAACATTTTTAAATATTTAAGACGGAGTGTATGCGATTAATAGTTAATATCACTTTTAGCCACATGTATAATGCAATAACAAGGCAAGACAGTTCAGTCACCAAGCAAAAAGACAAAAAAACCCAACAAAACAACCCCAAACAAATACGCCGCCCATATTGAATGGCCTCAACCCGATGTTTTTTTTTTTACATCAGCGGCAGACATGTTAACGCGAAAAAGTCTAAACAGATCGAACTAGGAAGATATATTGCTGATAAAATGTAATTTAAGATTCTGTCAATATGATGTTTCTATTGCAAAGTATTCCAACGATGAAAAAATATGATATGTCACATAATGTGTTAAAGATCAAACAAACACTCGGTGTTCAGTGAAAACAATACAGTCTGTTACTTAATCGCACGATTGTTTGCAAACGTTTTGTGGTCCTTTACATTACAGTACCTTTGGCAATGAAGCTAAAACACAGAGCAAGATACATTACATTTAATTAAGTCGGTTATACGTATACAAACAGGCTATATTTGTATTTATATTTACGTCTTGCCTTAATTTAGTACATTATACATATACGTGTTTTGTGTTTAGTATGTTGTTACCTCATACCTGCGGCAAGTCTATTTATCTTTTTTGTCGGATGTAAAGTAGCCGGAAATCAATTTACACACTTCACTGCGCATGTAAATAGTCCCTGAGGATTAACAGTCTTCATTTCCGGTATATTTCGGAAATAATTATCCGGAAAAGGTCTCGCAATTAAGCCGCAACGCTAGTATTGCTAAGAGCCATTAGGAACTGTAACTTGAAACCTCGAATATAAAGATGCATGGAAATGCAGTGGATTTTGCGAGGCTCTTGCCAATATCTCTTAAATGTTTTACATAGAAACTTCTTTAGTCGTTGATTCCCTTCTAGAAAGGTTCGCGGCTTTTACTTGGTTGGAAACTTATTTAGTCAGTGATTCCCTTTTAGAAAGATTCACCGCTTTTACTTGGATCGGAATTCGGGGCCATTCTGCTGTAAGCCGTTGTGGCTCAGTTTATTAGAACGCTGGCCCTGTTAACCAGAGATTCGAGTTCGAAGCCCGGTGGAAGCCTGCAAAAGTGTCTTACTCTACAATAGAATTTGACAAAGAAAAGAACAGTTGCTAACCTTTATATTTTCGTATACTATAAAGAAATGATTCGTAATGTTTTGGAGCGCTGAATTAGGTTGCAACTGACAGATCTGATGATCCATCGAGTAAGTGTTAAGTAACATGGTCAATATGGCCCTTTTAAGAGAACTTAATTGCATTTTTGTTTTGATTTCCGCTGATAAGTTTAGCATAGTACAAGAGTAGTGTTACTCCGAAGAACGAAAGAATCCTTTGACTTCCATATTTCGGCGGTTTATTTTGCCATCATCACTTTCCTGATGATGGCAAAATAAACCGCCGAAGGGGAAGTAAACACACCCCACCCCACACACACGCAAATATATACCGAGTATTACATACAGGCTGAATTTGAAACTCTTAATGATTTCTCCCGTACTTTAATTTATGTAAATAACTGAAATAGCAAAAAACGGAACAATCAGATATTGTTTATAAGTTTGGACGAAGGTGTCACAGTTTATCAGACAATATAGTTTAGAGTTAACAGTCTGAGAATGAAGGCACCTGTATATAAAAGAATTGTACATTATTTGATAAGCTTGAGCTCCGGCTTTTGTGTATATGATCACGTTTATTCTTTAATAAAGAACTAATATGCACAGCGACAAATGTTTTTTGTTGGTTTAAGCAAGCATTAAATACATAATCATTTCGTAAGACAAGCGTGTATGTGTGTCTTTTGTTAATAAATAAATAAATGATAAAAATAACGATTCGTCGTATTTCTGAATTGTTACATGCATTAGTGGTTATGCTAATCTATTTTGCATAGTATTGATAATCTTCATACAAACTTGACGACACCGATGGAGTCAAAGTCAAAGTCTTTATTTAATGTCGGTGATAATTACAAGAAACATTAACCTAAATGGCTACTTATGCCGACGGAAATTTGTTTACAGACCGACAAAAATGTCGGTTTGTGTTAATGTATACACATTTACTTACAAATTCATAGTAATATTATTGCTCTTAGTCTAATTACTCATAATAAATAACTGATTCCGCCCAGGAATACTGATTTGACATAAACAGAATTAGTGGAATATAATTGAGATCGTTAGACTTAAACCCATTATCACCAAAGAATGAAGACTGAAGCGGCGTATACTAGAACATATTTCGCAAAATAGCTACAAGCCACGAATAGAACCAATTACCTCTAAAGAGTTTCGACCCGCAGCCGTGGTTAGCGTGTCCGCCTACTAATCCTACTTCGATGTATACCGTTCACGGGTTACAGTCCGCCTGTTGACCATCGGGTATATATGAGCGAGTTACACGATGTGGCCCCGGCAATCGCAGGTGTTTTTTTTACGAGGTTTCCTTCCGGTTTTCCATCGTATTGAAGGAAGGAACAGTGTGAAGTGGACAATCCGACGATTAGCCGCTAACACCAGATTGAATCGCTAATACCGGATTAGAGATAGACCTACAACATGGCGTGACGTCCTCTAATAGCGGATTAAATTTAAAAGCGCTTCTGGGCCCGGTTGCTCGAAGCGCTATTAAATTTAATCCAGTATTAGATGACGTTACACCATGTTATAAGTCTATCTCTAACCCGGTGTTAGCAATTTAATCTGGTGTTAGCGGATAATCGTCTTTCGAGCAACTGGCCCGTGGAGTACGACGTTAATCCCAATCAAACAAATCGACAGAGCTGACCGTGAAACCGAGGTGATATTCTTCCGCCGTTTTCTTACATAATACCAACAAGGTGCCAGTGTTCCAGATCGTCTGATTAAGATGATCCAGTGTCTTGTTGAAAAGATCATGTTTCATTAAGATAAATAAAGACTTGTATACCTATATAGCTGGGTACTGCTGTACAAATCAATATTTTTTTGGAGAAAAATAGCAGAATTTCGAGTTCTTCCATAGGATGTACCCATGGCTGTATATATACGGCTATGGTACCAAGGTTAGGATACCCGGTTATCCTGTTAGTTTTGTTTGTTCTATCACATCTTCGTTCGTACATGTATATCAATAACTTTCAAAACAAGAAGGTTGCCATTAATGAGCACATTTGGTCACCAAAAGGCCTTTTTTGAGCGGACCACTAAATCACTGAAACTAAAAACAATGAACTTAAAATATATATATTTGTAAATGAGGATGAACCTGGAAAGAGTTTAAAATACCTTTTATAAGGACTTATTTTATCAACAGTACCAGCGGGACATGTGTCACTGAATAAATTCCCGCATAAAGTGGAATTTTACCTCAGTATTCAGGATTTTATAAATAAATAATGAAGATTATTTATAAGAATGATCGTTACTTGAGTACAGACAAACTTAACTCACAGAATCCAAAGCTTATTACTGAGTTGAGGTCTCTTGGAGTTCATCTTCCCAAGACAAGGCGGAAAAGAAGTCCGTCTGTCAAGCCTCTCTTTAATTCCACCTCTTGGTTTGTTTGTTTGATTGGGGTTAAACGTCGTACTCAAGGGTATTTCACTTAGGGGAACATGGGGCAAAGTGGAACGGTTTCCAAATCACGTGAAAGCGTGCTGCTATCTCTCGGTCAATTGATGTATAAGATGACCAGCTCAATGTCTATTGATTTCACGAT
>JAQQZZ010102250.1:0-16308 GCA_030265115.1 Mopalia vespertina
TGACTCACTCATATACCTGAGGGTCGACAGATGGACTCGATCCTGTGAACGGTACATCGAAGTAGGCTCAGAAAGCGGACTCGCTAACCACTTAGCCACGGCCGCGGGCCCATGTTATAGATGAGAAAACATTTAAAATTATATGTAAGCTGTTAGTTATGACTAAAGATTTAACTAAAACAGTAGTAAATCAACATTTTAATTAAAAGGGTACATTTTTTTAATTAACTCATACAGTTACCGGCAACTCTAAAACATGCCTGCCACTACATGACGTAGTCCTTAAAATCAAGTGGATAAAATTTGTTGTAGTGTCCTAGTCAGTATTACTTATATATTTAAGCTTATATATTTACTACATAGAAATGAAAGATGCATGTCAATGATACGGTTTTAATTAACTAAAACAAAAAAACTAACAATAATAGTATAGGACACTCACTTATATGGCAATTCCAATTAATATTCACACAAAAGTGACACGACTAGAGGAAGCGATCTATATACCTGTTAATTCCAATTATGCCAGAGAAAAGATCCATAGTTTCTGGGGGGTTTTTATCAATTTTTTCACCCACTTTTTTTAAATAACAATAAATTTGGGTTTCTTATCGTGCCATTTTCAAGCAAATATATATAACGTATCTTTGTTTAATAAGAATTGTATATTATAACATTAATGCTGTTATATTCTATGGTGAATAAAATAAGAAACAAATTATCCAAGTCCTTATCTATGTGTTAAAGGGAAAATCCCAAAAGATTGTACTTTCTCATCACCAAATTCCCATCAGTTTAACTAAAAATCAATTAAAGCTGTGTATAATACATGCCTCGAGATAGTACAGATCTAATGAAGTTATCTGCGAATCCAAGAAATCCTCATATGTGTTAAATTCAGTCACAACATTATCACTGCCACTAGGAACTTCTTCTTCCATGTTGTTGTTGTTGATGTGTGGACAAGACCTCTTTTCTTTAGGACGATTAAACAAACAATTTGGTAATTTCCGGAAGACAAAGGCACACACGGATACTTGTATTGTGTTACCAAGCCGAGGAATCTGATATAGTAACCAACATCTTAGTTTTAGGCGTATGATTTATGACAAAGTCGAAATGTCGGAAGTGGATTGTCTGAACGCAATGTTTACGTAGTCATGACAACCAGTACAGATACGCGCCACAACAACTAACAACTCAACAACAACAACGCTACAAGCAGATCACAGATATGGTAAAAACGAATTGCTCTACTTTACACGGGTTCTTTTTTTACAAAATGTTAAGAAAAGGATAATTATTTAAGTAAACTTAATGTTAGTCGAGGTTTCCATGTCAGTGTTTAGCCAGTGTCATAAGGATTTGAAACTTTGCATGCTCTTTTTTTTATGAGGGTACATGTACTTAGAACTGTCACGGTGTAAATTACACTATATGTGAACGTGTATCATGTCTAGCTTGTTATCTGGGTACTGGATCTAGTCTCTAGTACTGCTTACAATATGACCGAGAAGCACGGTCGCATGTCCTGTAACTGTGATAGTAAATAAAATATACTTTTGACAAAAAGACTAGTTTTTTTTTATTTTTCTTGTTTTCAAAGTGTGTGACAACTCTAGAAAATTAAAAAATAAGTAAACTAAACAAATGAAAATTTTATACAAAATGGATTCGTGCCTATCTAGACTTCATTATAAGATAACACTTATGAAGCCTAGGGAGTGACAAATCAAGTAATTCAATTTTATTTTCTTTAAGCTTACTTATTTTTTATTATTCTCGAATTAATATGAGTCACACACTTTATAACTACAAAGAATAAAAAAACGGTCATTGTATCAGTATTAGGTTGTGTTATTTACTATCGAACATTTACAAATGTATAAAGCGCCCCAAATGTCTTTCCTTCTGCCCATCAGACTTTGGTTTCCAGAGACTATAGTAGGGCCTATGTCCAGAACTGTTCAATATTTTTAAAACTCACTTGTTTTGTACTGGAATCTGGTACTGTAGTGGTGCCTTGTGCTATTATTACATTTCTACAGCACATAACTAATTTTGATAGTGCTATTTTTTAGGTCACTGGTTAAGATATGCTACATTTTGGTTTTGGAGCCAATCTCGAGAACCGTTGAATATTTTTAGAGTAAACTTTACGGTACATGCTAGTACTTCAGTTAACAAATGAAGTGGTGCCTTTTGCTATTTTTATGTTTCTACAGCGTGTAACTACTTTAAATATTACAATTTTCTATGTCAAATGTTAGGATATGCAATACTTTGCTATCCAGAGCTTATCTGGAAATATTGAATATTTTTTAACCATAATTTATATATATTATATTCAGATACAGAAATCTGACCATATATATTATCTCCGTGGAGGCAAGCAAATTTTTCTCTCTTTTATTTAAAATATACATAAATATATCTATTATTTTACTCTTAATCATTCTTTTCAGAATACATTGGTGAGATTGATCTACGTGTAAAATGGGGTTGACCGACCTACCTTTCAATAGAAGCTCTCGTATAGAGAACAGATATGATTTAATAAGATCAACACAGAGGCCTGATAGTGCTCCCCCAGTACACAGAAAGACAGAGGAAAATTCAAGTGAAGAATATGCAGCATTTCTCAAGTAAGTATAAAATTGTGTAAAGAGGAGACCTGTGTCATTATATTGGTTTAACATACACTGGAGAGTTTCTTGAAAAGTTTTCCAGGTTCATATTCCAAAATAAATTCAGGCATACATGTAGTTTTGTACCCCTTATTACCATTAATTTGAGCACACATTATTTTTAGCCATCAATTTTTCCGGAACCAAATTATCTTTAGAAATTCACCTGATACATGTACACATCTTCTAATACTGACACGTTCATTTTGCTGTTACACAAGTTACTCCTACCATAAAGGGCCCGCGGTTGTGGTTTATTGGTTAGCATATCTGCCTTCACGTTTGAAGACAAGTCTACCGTATCTGTCTTCCATCAGGTATATGAGAAAGTAACATGATATGGCTCTCTCAATCACAGGGATGGTTTTTACAAGGTTTCTTCTCGGTTTTCCACGGTATTTAAGAAAGGAACAGTGTAAAATCTGTCATCACATAAGTGAAATATGCCTGTGAGTAGGACGTTTAACACCAATCAAACAAACACAAAAAAACAATTATAAAATGTGAGGTGTTTTGCTTTGTTGGAAAATTATTGTTCCCCTAATAATGAGTAAACGGTAGGACTATGCTTGGAACACATATGTATGTATGTATGCTGCTCTTTACAAGAGATAGTTTAATATAGCGTAGCTTTTGTCATAAAACCATAAGGATACATGTTCCTGTAGATTATAAATGATTTATAACAGCAGGTTCATTCAAGCTTGTTGAGCCCTGGTTGTTGTGTCCAATGTTTGAAAATGTTCATACTTTTTTTAACTACATTTACAACATATTTCCTGTGTCCTGTTTAATGTCATTATCTGTTTCTATTGCTGTGTGAGGGTGAATTTCTTCACCAATTTGAAACTGATTGAAGAGAGCATCCTATTGCAATGTGGCAAACTGAAAGTATTTAGATTTTTTTCAAATCTTACAACAACAATGGATAGACGATAAAGGATACTAGTAGTATACAGTGTGAATAAGAATTGACTAAAGTGAATTAATAATTTTTTGCTAATGAAATTTATTGTTCTCTCTTTCCCACCTTTGTCTGATTGATGTTAGTCTACAAATCTTTTCCCTACTCTATCAACCTTAAATAATGGTTTCTGAATTAATTACAGACAAAAGGAGAGGAGTGTTGGACCAGATGGCTTCCTGGACTCGGCCAGGTATTGTCATCCTTATACCGTGAAGGCCAGCAAGTCACCTCAAACTCCCAGAAAATCATCATCAGTGAGATCTCTCAACAACAGCGTGTCATTGTCAGCTAGAATTGATCAGGACTCGAGAGATTTTGAAAAAAGGATGAAAGTCATTGAGGTAGCTTATTATTTTACATGTAAAACAATTTGTTAGTATTATTTAATATCCGAGCAAGGATAAGGCGAGAGCAGTTTATGCACTTATGCTCTGTGAATCTGCTTGTTCTGGTGTCAAAACTGACCCTTTCTCTTATTTCATTCACAACGTTCTGCTACCTGTGCTTGTTTTGTATCGTTTCTCTGTTTATTGCCGATGAGTTGGTAACCTCTAGAGTTTCTCAGAATGTGCATGCTGTCATATAAGACAAGTGAAGGAAATCCCCATTCGGCCAAATACCCCAATAAATGATCAATTTTCATATGTGCGATCCATGAGAAAATTGTGATACAATATCAAAAAGCATATTACCTAGTATTATTTTCATTTTGAGTCATCCACACTTTTTGTGGTGTTATTGTATATCATATTCTCAGAGCCAGGACCTATTCCACAACACATTTCATGCCTTAAGTCAAAATACACCTGTTCTAATTTAGTTTCCAAGTTCTACCTGTAATTATTATTTACTTACATCAAAATACCCAAATATTAAATTCAAAACTGATAAATTTGATGGCTTTTAAACATCTGCACTTAAGTATAAAACTTTTTTGTTGAATTGGGCCCATGTCACATTATTTTGATTTGTGGCCTGATGTATCATTTCCAATAGAATAATGTTTTGCTGAACTTTGTTTCTTTGACAGGACCACATGTGGCAGCATAAACAAGAGGGCCGAGAATTAAAGAGAGTTGAGGGAGACGTTGTCAAAAATCAGCAAACTCTCCGACATTCTATACAGGATTTTGAAAATGGTTTGTCAAATATATTTTGAAGTCACACGATTCTCATTGTACAAATAATTTGTACGTAAGACTTTGACTTTTTATGATGGAGTAATGTTAGATTCTTAACTGAAAAGTGAATGCCAAGAAATTCACAATTTTCTTTTTTTATTCATGATGGAATAATGTTGAATTGTTACATAGAAATTGAAAAATTATGCCAAAATCTATGGCTAGGTTAATAGCTAACTGGTGATACCTGATTTTGTTTATCCTCCTTTGAAATTTATTTCAAACTAGGGATGTAACGATACATTCTTGCCACGATTTGATACAAATCTTGATATTTGCCTCTGGATATGATACATGTATATATTGTGATAATGTACATGTATGTTCTTGATTTAGGCTTCACAAGCATAACAATTCCCCAGTTATTAAAATTGATTGGTTGGTTTGTTTGTTTGTTTGGTTTATTGATTGTTTTGTGAAATATTCAATAGAGGATTCAACTAAATATCAATTTTTAATGTAGACTAAGAAAATTTTGCTTGCCTACCGTGTACACTGGGATTTGAACTCGGGTGTCTGACTAGCAGGGACATAATATACAATTATGTAGTATCGCGATATAGGGCAATATAATATCATATCCTATCATTACCAGGCCCGCGGCCGTGGCTTAGTGGTAGCATGTGTGCTTACTAATCCTACTTCGATTTACCATTCACGGGATCAAGTCTTGTCGACCATCAGGTATATGAGCGAGTCACACGATGTGGCTTCGGCAATCGCGGGGGTGGTTTTTACGAGGTTTCAGCCCGGTTTTCCACTGTAATTGAGCAAGGATCAGTGTGATGTGGACAATCCGTCATCGTATAAGTGAAATACCCTTGAGTACGACATTTAACAAGTGACTAGTCTTTACTGTTGAGTGTAGTGGTAGAATGGCTTTTGCTTGAAATGCTAGTATAGGCATTGATCAGAAAACGACAGATGTGTAGCTGCCAAATATAATTATAATCATAGTTTTATTGAAAGTCAAGGAAATGTCACTTTCATGAGATCTAAATCCTATTTAGAAGTGAACTGTAAATGTATGGATAGATATCTCTTAATTTGTGATGGCCTGCGGCCGTGGCTTAGTGGTAGCGTGTATGCTTACTAATCCTACTTCGATGTACTGTTCACGGGATCGTGTCCATATGTCGACCCTCAGGTACGAGTGAGTCACACGATGTGGCTTCGGCAATCGCGGGGGTGGTTTTTACAAGGTTTTTATCCCGGTTTTCCACCATAATGAGGCAAGGAACAGTATGAAGTGGACAATCTGTCATCATATAAGTGAAATACCCTTGAGTACGATGTTAAACCCCAAACAAACAAACAAACAGAAATTGGCATTAACAGTTGATGAGCCTCATTTTCCATTGGCTTCTGTCACTTTGATTAAGAGAAACTAACAATCAGTTTCTATCACCTACTGCTTAATTTAAAGAAGGGTGCGTCCTCATGCCCTTTTATATTGGTAATTGTACAAGTTGATCACTTGTACTATACTGAGCTTATGAGAGGTCTTCTGAACAGGTCTCCGGTGACAGTATTCAATCTCGATTTTCTAGTGTGGCAACTCCATCAAATAAGCCAAATAACCCTAAGTATGGCATTTTAAAACTCCGATGAAAGAAACAAATGTAGTATGGCAACACTGGTTCATTGTGGAATTGTATCAGTAACCAGCCGATACTGCCATCACATGTTTTTAATTATGTAGTACGGCATTAAACTTTATGCTGACATGTAACACCCAAAATGAATCAATATGTGAAATGATTAACTACAGCACCATTGTTTTGTGTTTATTTGCAGCCTGTCGACCACTTGAATCAGTTTACACGCCCAGACAGTGATGTTAAAATCCATTTTGATCATGGCACAACTACACTTGCTTTCAAGTTTAAGCATGGTGTTATTGTGGCAGTGGATTCAAGAGCTACAGCAGGACCATATATAGGTAAATAAATAATTGAGCTGCACTAATTGTACTCACACTTTAAAACCTGTAATTTGAATTTTATACTGTTGCAACACATGACAAATCTCCAATCTAACTACTTTTTTCAAATAAATTTTCAGATTTCTTTGAAACAATACTCAGTATTTACTTCTGACTTAGTTGATTTATTAAATATTCTCTAAATCTTATTTAAACTCCCCATATGAATGCACTCCAAGTGAAAATTCTATATACTGCTGTTATAGATTTTGAGTTACGCCTTTTATAGAAAAGGACTTAAAAAACTGAAATTATTACCTTGAAAAGACCTGGAAAATCAAAAGGTCTAAGGTGTACGAACCCTGTGTTTAGTAGATTTATTAAACTTTTTTTCTTATATTTTAGCCTCTCAGACAGTAAAAAAAGTCATAGAGATAAACCCATATCTATTGGGAACTATGGCTGGAGGAGCTGCTGACTGTTCATACTGGGAAAGAGTGTTGGCAAAACAGTGCAGGTAATAAGTCAAATTATATATGAAAAAAATCAATGTCTGAAAACTCTGAAACTGTACAGGACACATACTTTTATATAAAGCTGTCAGAAAGGGCATAATGAATAAAATATACAATCCTACAGTCATGTAGTAATGGTTTGGCAAATAAAACTGACTACTCCGGCTTGGCTAGGCCTGTAATATTTATGTTTACACCAACAGTCCTTACACAAATGTTTTATTCAAAGAGAAGCTGGTAAAATTGTTATATGCTTGTTTTAATATGTGGCCAAGTTGCCTGTATGGACTTAACACCCAGCTTTCAGTGAAAGATCAACCACTCATAGTTTGAAATAAAATATAACCTTAAGTACAGCATTAAACCCTAATCAGTCCAGCAGACATGTTATGTACCAGCTGTCTAACTTTAAAATAACAGTTTCAGGTGTTATAATTGACAATACTAAAGTTTTTTGAAAAGTCTCTGCTTCCTGAATCTCTGGGAACTGCCCCGCTTCTCTGGGGGTGAAGAGGCAACATAAATTCAATCCGTTTTGTGATTCCTTAGTACTACATCTTGATAAGTCATGGCTTGTCTTGTCAGTGGCCTCATATGGAGTTTCATTCACCCAATAGGCTGGCATGGCATCCTATGAGTGAAATTGCTAAAACCAAATCAAATAAACAAACCTGAATAGACTCTAGTAAAGTGCAGGACAACTTTATATACTTCTGTAGATCTATCATAAACTTGTCTCTGGTAGTTCATTTAGAATTTGATAGGATTCATCGATTTTATTTAATCAACATCCTTGTGTCAGTGGAATTCATTTTTAAAATTTATATATTTCTAAAATGTTTGAACTTTTTACAGGATTTATGAACTGCGGAACAAAGAGAGGATATCAGTAGCAGCTGCCTCCAAGCTATTAGCAAACATTGTATACAACTATAAGGGAATGGGCCTGTCCATGGTGAGTATTTACAAATCACCTTTTTTCTCTTGTTAAATGCTGCTGTGTCTGTAGTGTAGCAGGAAGAATGAATTGGCTTGCCCTATTTACTGTGAATTAAAACGAAGACCTGATTTATCCATTGAAAATTTTATACTTCAAAATTACGGCCATTATATATATTTCTTTACACAAAGTTGAATACTTTCTTGATTTATAACATTTGAAATTTATATTTTTGTGCTTAGCGATTTTAGAAAGACCCTGCTTTGAGCAACCAGGTCACCTTATAATAATAATAAATACTTCAATTATATAGGTCTGATTACTTACAATTTAACCAGAAATATCTGGTTGAGCTGGTTAAAAAAGAGATCAACTGATAATTTGGAATGGTTTTATTTTGTAGGGAACAATGATCTGTGGCTGGGACAAGAGGGTAAGTCATTCACTATAATATTGATTGATTGATTGGTGTATTATGCTGAGCTTAAGGGTTCTTAACTCACAGAAGAGGGTTGGGAGTATGCTTATTGTGGCCCTGGTGCTTTCATACCTAAGTGGCAACATGAAGCCCATCTGTTTGTGATGTCTTTGTATTAAGTCCATAAGCACAACCATTAAATGTGAAGTGTTTTGATAAAGTTGGAAAGTTATTCTTCCTTCAGTGCTAAAGAAAGACAGCAATACTACATTAAAAAAAAAATGCTCTTAGCCAGAAGGGCTGCTACAGTATAGTGTTACTTTGTTGCAAATATGTCTCTTTATTGAAAATTATTATTCCAATGTTCAGTGTTTTATTGCATTGTCATATTGTCCTGTTTTATTATTGTTTGTTGCCAGTGGAATTGGTGGTGGTAACTGATTACCATCCTCTATCATGCCCAGTGAGCTGGCTAGCCCTTGTATGCATGAAATAATGTATGGCTGTAAATGCCTATTAAATAAACAAACAAACACAAAGTTGGTTACTAATACATAAATGTGTCTGAGAATATATCACTCTGTCACAGGCATGGAAATGAAGTTAAAAGTTGAATCATCTCATGTTCTTGATAAACCCTTTCTAAATCCATCTTAATCTCCAGTTGGTAGGGGTAACCTTCGTACAGATATATTTCTGAAATGAGTCTCACTTGCACAGGGATGTCGATACACATGCTTTATAGATGTGGGGTGTAATTACCAGTTTTGGACTTAAAGAGCAGCATACAAGAACACACTCTAAAATGGCTTTTCGTTTTTGCGCAAATGCATGTGATTAAAATAATTTTTGTTTATAGGGGCCTGGCCTGTATTATGTAGACAGTGATGGTACTCGTCTTACAAACACCCTGTTCTCAGTCGGCTCTGGATCACCTTATGCCTATGGTGTACTTGACAGTGGACACAAGTGGGACCTCACTGTAGAGGAGGCATATGACCTTGGTCAAAGGTCAATCTATCATGCCACACATAGAGACGCTTACAGTGGAGGAGTTGTCAATTGTGAGTAGATGAGTGACTTGTTAAACTTAACATTTAGTTGCCAATGTGGAAGAAAACAAAATCATAGTCAAAGTGTTCCAAAGCTGTTTACAAAACTGCTATTACATTTTGAACTATGGTTCCTGGATTTTTCCGGGGGCGCTGACCAGTATTATGGTATAGCTCAATCTGGCTGATGATGTCAAACTTTCTCATTTTCCACGGAAACCACCTAAAAATGGGGCTGTAATCATTTCCGGCATAACCTCAAAATCGGTCCTTTAAAATTTTGTGAGGTAACCTAACATTTGCATTTTCCCCTGGTTTGCTGAATTTTTAAATACATCATTGGCCTTGGTGAAATATAAAGCAAAATTGCTTTAAAACATAAAGTTCATTGATTATTGGATGACAAAATTTGTCAAAATTAGCAAAATTGAAATTTAGATGAAGACTGCAAACAATTTGGGTAACCTATAAATAGGTCCTCCTAAATTAAGTTTGCATAACCCTGGGGAAAGCCCGTTCTGACCGTTCTCCCCAACAGCACATGCCTGATAGAGATCAATGCTATCCCTCCTTAAATGTCTGCTTGAAGTTCTAACACATTTTGTCATTTCCTTCCAGTGTGTATAATTATTATGCATATATAACACATTTATAATTGTTTGTGTCGATCTCTTTGAAGATTATCAAACATCTGGTCAAAAAGGTTTTAAACCAAGATCATTATTTAGAACTTAAACATTAATAACCAACTGTTTTGTAAGAAAGTCTTCCTCTCAAACACACAGTACTGATGTCAATGGGCTCAATTGCCATTAAACATGCTGAAGATGAAAATACAATGTCTTGTTTATGACACTGTAACTAGAAACATCACACACTTTTATGAGGTCATGTGCTCAAACAGTATCAATCGTTTATAGGGGAACACCTGTGCTATTTAAGTATACATTTACAGTGGTTATGTATCGAGATTAAAACAGTCCTCTAAACCTGTGTGTTCCAGTGTAAATTAAAAAAAAACAACATGTAAATAAAATCTCTACAATAGAAACCAAAGACACAATCTTTTTTATGTATTAAAAAAGCAAGGGATCTGGAAATAGAGCTGACATTTTTATAATCGATTGAGTAAGTTTTAAAACCTGTTTGAGTACATTATACCATCTTATTTTAGTTTGAACTTTGAACATAATAAAATCTTTGAACCATAAACAGCTGCTTGTCCTTGTTTGATTCGTTAAGTTTTAAGTTGAATGCTGGAAGGATGTAAGTAATTAAACCTTTCACATCTCCCTGCTGGACTAGGTCTCTAAGTTCTTATAAGGTTTGGTGAATGCAACGTCAAACTTAATCCTTTAACTGTCCGGTGAATGACAGGTGCTTTTCTGGAGCTTTTGTGCCTTGGTTCTCTCAGAGCTAGAAACAACAAAAAGATGATGTCATGCATTCTAATTAACTACACTTTGTCTTTGTAGTAGGTCTTTGAATATAGACTTTTTATTTTCTAAATATTTTGTATGCTAAGATTAAGATATGTGATGTATGTCGATGTTAAAGCAAATGTTTCAGTAAGGACGGTGTTCTGGTACATATACTAAATAGAAAACTTTTTATTTTCACTAAGTGTTTTTGTTCTCTAGATAGGCCTGTAGTGACAGAGTTAAGCTGTGTGTTCTTTTGCACAAATGTGTTCTTCAGTTTCTGACAGCTCCAGGGGAGGTCTCCTGGTTGACATTTAGACCAGTTTCACTTAATATCCAACATATAATGGCCAGTAAACCAGAGTTAGTCATTGAGTCAGTCTAGATTAAGTCATGACCTCTGTCTGACAACTGTCAACCATCCAGTGTCCAAACACACTAGCTTGTTAAACATCTCAAATCTCACACACAAAATCTATTTTTAAAATGGCTGTAATGGCTATTTCCTCCCCTCCAATCTCAGGTATTCACTCACTAAACAAGTGTGTTCATGTGAAGCAGGACTCATATTTGTTATGATTTTTATTTTGAATGCATCAGTAATTATGTTAAATGCTTATTTCAACAGAGAAAATAAAAACTTAATCATGTTTTTATAATTTTATTATAACAAAACGTTAATTATTGTTATAAAAGGCTCATTCTTTTTCCAAAGAATAATTCATTTTAACCATTTTGACATCTTTGAGAGCTGTAATTAGATTTTGTAAATCAACTTCAGGATCTGTGGGAAGTTAATGAATCCGCATGGAAACGAGCTTTAACTTTTGATACAGCTCTCATCTCACTGAATTGAAATATATTCACTTTCACAAACGAAATCATCTCGGATGAGAAACTTAGATTAAATATGTATGGGAAATTTCACACAGAAGGGCTAACCTATACTTAAATATTCTGATACATGTGGTGTATGTTGTGTTGCAATGTCACAGACCCACAGCCCGTAAAACAGAAAACTGTAGAGTTTATAAAGACAACAAATGTTTATTTAAAATAACATTGCCATTTTATTGGGTCAATCAGATGAGTGTTTAAGCAGGCAAGTTTAATTCATTGGTGGGTTGCGCTAGTATACCTGTTCATAGATTGATTACAATAATTTCTGTAGTCAAATATGAAATGCGAGTAAATTTTGTTCTCTTCACATGGCCCCTCCAAATTATAACTGCCATGATTTTTAGCTGAGGTGACATTTGGAATGTAATTTCGAATATAATTGTTTTAATTAAGGTAGTAATTATGTATCTATCAGCCTCAGTTAATCTTCTAAAAAAGACCATCTCTGGGTAGATTAGCCTTATTGGGAGACATCACAATGTTTTTAAACCCTGTTATCAGGGGATCTTGATGCTTTCTAGGGGGAATGAATTTGAAGGGATTTCAGAGGTAGAACTTACATCATTACTTGTTGTTAGACCTTGTTAGAAGCTATTAATATACTGTAAAGAAGCTGTAATTGCGTTTTGTTTGTGGGAGCTTACTGTTGCCTTGGGGCTGTCAAGGTCTTTGGGCAACACAATGCCAATCAGTTGTGGACTTTGTTTGTGTCCAGTCTTTGTTTGTTATCAGTGGTGTCTACAGTGGTTTTCTTCACCCATTTGCCTGTCAGGCCATCATAATAGGAAAGGACTTTAATTATGGCGATCAAGCAGACTATTTGATCCGTGGTTGTGGCTTAGAGGTTAGCATATGCACTTACAAATGCTACTTCGATGTACTGTTCAAAGGATCGTGTGTTGTGGTTGAGACAGGGGTTCTTTTTACTTGGTTTCCTCTGGGTATAAGGCAAGGAACAGTGTGAAGTGGACAATCCATCATCATATAAGTGAAATACATGTACCCTTGAGTACGATGTTAAACAAACAAACAAGCAAACAATCTGTTTGATCCCAGGCCCAGCCCTCTGGCTAAGGAACATTTGTTTGGAGTGAAGCAATATTGTGTTTTCACTGGAGGAAGATTAATTTTCAAACATCACAAAACACTTCACATTTTAAGGTTGTGGTAGTGTCATTAAATTGGAAGTCAACTGCCATTTAAATATGTAGTTGAAATACCCTTCAGCAGGTAAAGCACCAATCAATCGCCCATTGTATCTGATATCTTGTGTAAGGATCTGACTTCAGGTGGTCAAGTTTTGTGATTTCCTTTGGGAGGTGGCATGTTTATGACCAGGGCTGTCTGTCAATTCTGTGCTTTTGTAGTCTGATAGTGTATCTGTGTGGATATAAGGTGTTGGCTAACAAGCTGGTGTAACAATCCTGGGATTAGTAGGGCCATATGGTGGCATTTATCCCTCTCAAACTGAGCTATAACAGGCATTGTTAAAGGACAATGTACATAAAGACTCTGCAGTTAGTCATGGTCTTTATTTAATGTGGATACAAAGCTCCATCTGTTGTTTCTGGTATCTAAAAGGTGTCTGTTTAATCTAGAACAACCCTTATAGTCCTGTCCTTATCAGCGCCATGTTAATTCCAAACTTTTGCCAGTCCAAACTTGATTTTACTCATCCAAACAACAATTTGTGAAAAACTATACGCAACATATTTATAACCCCTGTGTCTTTTGGGTGTCATGATAAGCACAGTGATCTTAGTAGTTACAATTCTGACATACATGTGAGCGGCTTTTACAGATAAGTTAAATACTCATTAAATATTCTTATTGGATTTAATGAAGTATCTTACTAGTAACATAAAGTAAAAAGTACCCATGAGTGTGAAGATGATCAGAATTAGACCGACAAAGATACAGGTTTTTTTTTTTCTTTTGAAATCAGAACTAACCTCAGGTAATTTTCTCACCTGAGAATTTGTATGCTTACCAGGCTTTAAATAATCACCTGTCCTTAAAATCTACCAGTGACCTTCGCTCTAGTACATCTTCATCACAATCTTTTTCTATACAGGCTTAAATAATTATCACCTGTCATCTTGTGAGTTTCATGTAGTCATAAATATAATTGATTGTTTCTGAAAACATGCAAACAAGTTTATTTATATTTGATTTCTTCTTTTGAAACCCCATATTTATTCATATTTAGGTGCTACTCAACCAAAATTCATTTACCATAGGCTCTTGTGTTTATGTGTGTAACAATACTGGTTAGGGAGTTTAGCAATTTAGAGAAAATGTTTTTGTATCCATTAGAGAAATTTATTTAATAATAATGATTTATTTCCATTCTTTTAGGAATCACTTGCAGATTCAAAACGGTCAGAGGAAGAAATACAGGTATGTATAAGCTTAGTCACTTTTAAATCAAATCAAAGTCTGATGTAATTATGACATCCAACCAATTATAAAGTCAAGGAAAATCATTTTGGGGAGACTTATTTGTCAGAATTGATCCCACTGTTGATCTGATTCTGACTGAGTTTATTGAACAATAGAACAGTGGCGGCTGGCTATCAGAACGTCAAACTGTTCCTTGTTTAATCGTCTTACCACAAATCGGATTACAACAGCTGCTTTAAGCAGCCTATGTGTGCTATGAAGTACCGAGGTATTGATTGTGGGTTTGGATAAATCTGGTTCCCAGCTCACCAATAATTTATATGTTACAATACTCTGTAACGTTTAGTACCAGGGCTAATTAGCTTGTAGAGTTGTTCCAGTACTGGCCATTTCTCGAGCTACAGAAGGCTACATGTATGTTTCAAGCATAGCCAATGTTGTATTTACTTAGTCTTAGCACTGAGGGAACAGAAATTTTTAAACGCCGTTAAACACTCCCCATGTTATGGCTGTGTTGGTTTGGCTACTTTTGTTGAGCATATTGACATCTGACATATAAGGGAAATACCCTTGAATACGGCGGCTAAAATACCAATCCGTCAATTCACCAATATTTATGACTTTAAATCATCTTAATTAATTAGAGCTATGTTCCTGTGGTCTTGGGGCTACATGAAGCTCACTCTTTGTCCGGTACATCAATGTCAGTTTGCCTCGCTCATTGGGCCAGACTGTCGTCATAGAAGTGGAATCTCCTAACATACAAAGAAAAATACGGTCTGTTCAAAATATTAGTACATGTATGTCAATTTAAGAAAAAAATCTTACGTAGAGTCTATAAACCACTGGAGGATAAAATTAAACATGGGGCTCATCAAGTAAGGATGTGGGAGTCTGGGAGATTTATTTGTAGTATCTTTGCTTATTAAAGTTAAGTATTGAACAAACATTGTCATTACATTATCTTTAGTTCACTATTTTGATCAACAGGTTTTATCTTCCAGTTCCTGCTAATCTGTGTCATTAACCTTTAATCTTCGTCACATGAACAGATGTGTATTAAACTATATTAAAAGCTTGATCAATAAAGCTTTTATATCCCTCCTGGTTTCTTTGTGGCTGTCTTTAATCAATACAGTAATCAGGCAAACCTCTATACCAAGGCCACTTCAGTTATTGTATAAATACTGGCCTTATAGATCATCAATAAAAACAATGTTTATTTTTAACTGAGACGCGATTGTAGACTCTGCTTTTCTAACCCAGTTAATAAAGCGATAGGGGACTGTAATGTGACTAATCAGGTAACACATTAAGTAGTCCCCTGAGCTGTCCTGTGATGTATCACAGTCCACAGTAGTCATGTGGTCTCTTAGAGCAATCAATCACTCAATCTAATAGCGGATGCATGGAAGGAGCTTATTGTTGCCCTGGTGCTATCAGGCAAGGGGGCAACACGAAACTGAGCTGTCCTGTCATCATGTGGTCTCTCATACCAATCAATCACTAAATCTAATAGCGGATGCATGGAAGGAGCTTCTTGTTGCCCTGGTGCTATCAGGCAAAGGGTCAACAAAAAGCTGATCTGTTTTATGAGTTGTGTGATTATCATGTCTTGTTTTTGCTGCCATTGGAGTCTAGAGTGGTTTCCATCTCCCATAGGGCTGACATGCAGTCATATGAGAGAAAACACTAACAGTATGGTGTAAAACCACATTCAATGAACAATTAGTCTCTACTTATCACTGGAGGAAGATTATTGAGTCTCTACTTATCACTGGAGGAAGATTATTTAGTCTCTACTCATCACTGGAGGAAGATTATTTAGTCTCTACTTATCACTGGAGGAAGATTATTTAGTCTCTACTTATCACTGGAGGAAGATTATTTAGTCTCTACT
>JAQQZZ010102261.1:0-16308 GCA_030265115.1 Mopalia vespertina
AGACCAGTTTTATTTACTGACAGAGTTGTAGTCATTGTACTCTATACCCTCATTAAATAAAGTTTTATATATATATAGTTGCAACAAGAAATAGCAACTACAACAACAAAGGTATACATTGACAGGATTCCAGCTTGGTAACGAACTAGTTTTATCAAGTAAAAATATTTTAGAACTTATTGGAGGCCAAGGCAAATTTAACCGTTGTGTAAGTAGAGCCACACCTATTCACAATAGTTGATTTCATAGTTTGTAATAATATAATACAAAGCTCACTAATCACTAGTGTACATCATTCAAATTCCAGGGTCACATGGAGACGATATTTGACTGTGAGTTTAAACCAGATGACCCTGACATTCTGGCCACAGCTAGTTTTGACGGAACCGTCAAAGTGTGGGATGTCAACTCCTTAACACCGGTGAGTTGGAAGGAGTCCTCTGCTCCCCTTTTGGCTGTAAACAAAACAATAGTAATGCAAAACATATTAAGATGACTATAATGATTTTTTTCCTTGTATCACTATTTGTTAATGTCAAATTTGTAAAAGTTTAATGTTGTCTGTTGTCAGGTGACTACATCCCCTGGTAATGAAGGTGTGGTATACTGTGTGTCATGGGCCCCAGCTGACCTCAACTGCATCGTGGCCAGTACTTCCAAACACGGGGTTTTCATCTGGGATATAGGGAAGGGAAAGATCATCAAGAGATTTATGGAGGTAACATTTTAACAAGCCCCATGAGAAATATGCTGCAGACATTAAGCTACTGATTTTATGGGCTTAATAAATTTGAAGTTCCCTAAATTCATTGTTGATTCACAACATTGTCAAGTGAAAGAGGCTCTGTTAATTAAAACTAAACACCCTTCTATGAATAGAGGCGAAGATATTGAGCTACCTGCTCTATACAGCAGAGTTCTATAATTATGCAACTGAACTGAAAACTGTTCTCTTCCTTTTATGTGAGCTGTTACTAACTGCTGAGGTACATGTATATATAGACTCCCGGTGGAGGCAAGCAAATTCTTCTCTCTTCATTTATTCAAAATATATATAGACACCAGAATGTATTGTATTTAGTTTTTAAAAGTTTTATGCCCATATGAATTGAAAGTTTACTATTTTTATATGTGACTTGTGTTTTGAGGAATTTCGATACAATACAGTTTAACCAAGCAGCTGAATCTATTTGGATATAGTTATTGTTTATACTCGAGATAAAACAAATTGGCTGCCTTCAGTGTAGTGACTTTCAGCACGGTAGTAATGAGTATTATTATCCGTCAACCAAATTTGTTGTGTTCTGATTGGTCAATTTTCAGGGGGGTAAAAACCTGTACACCCCGTGAGATTTCGAATGTCACAATAGTTCACGGGTTATATAAAAACAAACATGGCCGCCTACGCTTCAAATTTTATTTTCTAAATTTAATAAAACTTATTTTTGAAATCGATTTATGGTTGACACAGAGTTAGTTCAAAACATATCTGCTTTACAATCGCTCAATTTTAATGATGCTAAAATACTAGAAACATCTTTTTTGTGGCCCTTTTTTTCCAGCGTCTTTGGCCCTTCGATGTGCTGCGACTGAAAGCTGCGTTGTCATGGCAGCGCTAGTCGTCAGGGGAGGTAACTCGGAATGCAAACAAAGATCGTATCGCCGCAGAACATATTTTCTTGTGGTTTCTAAGTGAATAAAATAACACATACTGTGGCTTGGCGGATAATAAATTCGTTATAGACGTTTTTCTCAGGGTGTACGGACTTTTATCACCGTCCTGCAAGCCCGTACACCCCTTCGCCTGCGGCTCAGGTCGTACGAGTTTGCAGGACGGTCATAAAAGTCTGTACACCCTTCGAAAAATGTCAATAACTAATAATGTTAATAGCACGTTGACAAACTGAAGCTCATCAGTGGGAGTGACTTATTTCTTTTTGTTAAGTGTTTAAATTTAAATTTATCTATAGTAAACAGGTATTGTTTACTTTCGTTATATATGTTTATATCATTGTTTACAGCATGGTAGAGAGTGTGTATATTCTGTGCATTGGAGTAAGAAAGATTCTACACGAATAATGTCTGCTGGAGGCGATGGCCATTGGTAGGATAATCTATCTCTTCAATGCCTTTCTTAGTTTAATTGGGTTTTCATTTTGTTTTTACAATTTTTTTTACAATGGTATGACATGCATAGAAAATAAAGAGCCTATTATTGATTTCCACTTAATTTGAGGCACACCTGATTAAAGCAGATTCAACAACATCATCGCTCAAAGACTATGTTTATATTATAGCATGTTGACAAAATTATAAAATTAATAAAAAAGATGTCCTAGATAAAAGAAACAAATACCTATATACTGGTTAGAGGTGAATAGTAATCCGATAAAAACATTCTACCTTATTCAACATACTTTTTCTGTGTGCTTCTTTAGCCCTCTGGCTAAGGGCAGTTTGTTGGAAGAGTCGCAATGCTGTCTTTTCTTAGTACTGGAGGAAAATTAACTTTCCAACATTATGGAAATGCTTCTCATCTTGGTTGTGCTAGTGTCAATTATTGTTGGAATACACCGCTATCATATAAGCAAAATATCCTTAAGTACGGCATAAAACACCAATCAATCACAGGTGAGGGAAATATGTAGACTAGAAGCATAGTTGAAGGTGAGGGGAATATGTAGACTAGAGGCATAGTTGATTGTCATTAATTTTACCAAAGTTTGGGAAGGAAACGTCTATTTGTTTTTGACATATACCCCATTAAAAACAATGGCTGGTCTAGCTGGAGGAAATTCTAATACAATAAACTATCCCCATATCGTCCACTTTACTTATGGCTCCATTGTCATTCCATATTCTTTCAATTGTCATGTCACTGAAATATCTGATTTAACGCATTACTGGAGGTTTGTTATTACACTTAGGATGACATGCAGCTTGTAATGAGCTTGGGGAAATACAAGATAGGACAGTTAAATAACAGATGGATTTTATGTTACCACACAGCCAAAACCACCTATTAATCAATCCATCCTTTGTCTTATGGCCCTCTGACTAAGGGCAGTTTGTTTGAGGAGTAACAATGCTGTCTTTACTTAGCACTGGAGGAGCCCTCTGACTAAGGGCAGTTTGTTTGAGGAGTAACAATGCTGTCTTTACTTAGCACTGGTGGAAAATGAACTTTCCAACATTATGGAAACGCTTCACTTCTTGGTTGTGTAAGTGTCAATTATTGTTGGAATACACCGCTGTCATATAAGTGAAATACCCTTATTGGGTGATGACAATATGTTTCATCAGTCCTGCTGTCTTAGCAATGCAGGACTGTTTATTGTCCATCTTTACAGTTGTCTGTCTAAAACACCAATCAATCACAGCTTAGTTAGTAGTTTTGTTTCTGTTTCAGGCGTCCTGGTCGTAGGCCTGCACCAGACAAGATGCTGGAAGCACGTGATTCACCTATTTTAAGCAACAATGGTCCTGGCTTGAACCAGAGTCAGGCTAGCCATCTTCTTGCCAATGTTAGTATGGATAGTGAGATTTTGGACAGTTATCGCTCAGTTGATTTAGAAGGTTTAGAAGAAAGTCTTATAGTTGAAGCCACTGAAAATCCACCGAAATCCCCTGGAGCTCAGAAAAGTTCTCCAATAAACAGCGAGGGTGTAGATATTTTAAATATAACTTCAACAGGCACGGGTACACAAATGTCAACACAGATGGGTCTGCGGAGCTCCATGCATTCACCAAGAGGTGACCCTCTGTTACCAGCTCGAATCAGATCAGCGAAAGAGAAAGGTGCCAACCACTCAAAGGCTGAAGAACGAGGTGAAAACTTAGGAAGGAAAACAATGTATCCTGCTGTGAAAAGGGTTCGTGTTCCAGCAGAATCTCAATCTGATGAAACATCCCAGGCAGATGTTCTGTCTGTAAAAGTTAGCTCAGAATCAAGCGGATCTTTACCATCTGAAGAAATGGTAGTGACACCATTGCCACAGGATCAGCTGGAATCTTACACACATGTGCCGGAACCAGTTCCTTCTCATAGTTACACAATTCCGGATGTTGCAACAACAGCGGAGGCTGCGATTTCAGCTGGTATTCCTGTTGTGTCGCATAGTTTGGAAAACGGAGTCCCATCGTGTCCCATGACAGCCAATGTTGTGAGGCGAAGTCGACAAAGTAGTATCACTAGCAACCGCAGTTCAGGTGAATTTTCAGATCATGAGTCTCAGAAGATTCACCTTGACCATAAAAGTCGAGAGTCTGCAATGCCAAAAGAAATGTCACCATCCAGATCATTAGAACAGGTCGATTCTAGACCAGATACTCTTCCAGTTGCTAAGACTCTTATCATAGAACCAACAGTTCAAAAGTCTCCTGTTATTTTGACAGATGAGAATAATAAACATTCAGGTCATACCACAAGCTTTGCACAGTTAAAGCGACTAAGAGATGATGGTCAATTTGACAATTCTGGTTTAGTGTTCATGCAGCATGGCCAGGAGACCAATGGTAATGCTGGAAATAAAATGTCATTAAAGGCTGCCTTTCAAAGAAAACAGGCTGAAGGCAATAGAGCAGACAAGAGAACAACATTTGCTACTTTACCAAACCAAACAACCTGGCAACAAAATGCTCAAAGGACGCAGTCAGCAGGAACTTCCTCACAACAACTGCTCGAGAATGGAGACACTGCACAGCCACTACCTTCAGATCTTCTTCATGTTAGAATGAAGCTCGAAGAAAAGCGGCGTTTGATCGAGAGAGAGAAGCACAGAGCGGAGCTTCAGAAATCAAAACAAAGACAAAGACTTGGAAAAGCTGCTTTCATGCATGTACTCTCTAAAAAGGAAGGAAAGGAGAATTCAATTCAAGAACAACCCGACTCTAGTATGACCAGGTCTGCTGAAGAAAGAATGGCTCCTTTAGAAGGAGCTTCTTCAGCAATGTCCACGTCCCAACCAAATTATTCAGAACAATTAGCTGACGCTTCTGTCCCAGGCAATGGCAGACCATCAAGAACTTTCTCTCGAGAAGATATTCAAAACACAATAGAAAATGTGAAAAAGAAATGGTTTAGTGATCAAAATGGTGACTTAAATAGGGGTGATAGAAATAAAGGAAAGACAGGTTCTCAACAGGAGTTAATATCTCAAGATTCAACGGCGATTTTAGAAAGAAATAGTCGTGTGAGTAAAGATTTGGGACCAAGGTGTACTCCTCCTTTGGATACTAGAATGACACCTCCACTTCAACAGGAAGCTATGCCAAGACACACAAGAGATGAAATACTCTCAAGAATGACACCTCCCCTTCAGCAGGAAGCTGTGCCAAGACACACGGGAGCTGAAATACTCTCCAGAATGACACCCCCACTTCAACAGGAAGCTGTGCCAAGACACACAAGAGCTGAAATACTTTCCAGAGTGACACCACCTCCTCAAGTTCAGACCCATACAGATTCTAGAAATTCACCTAGGCTGTCTTTAGAAAGAGATTCTCCAGCTCAAAATGGATCACCTGTTCAGAGGTCTTCAGCAGATCACAGAGCATCTCCAATAGGCATATCCTCTTCCGGTAAAAACAGTAAGGATCCTACTAATGAGGGTGAAAATTATGACCAGTACAACTCTTCATTGGATAAACTAAACCACAGTTTGTCTGAACTCCAAGGAGAAATAATGAGATTATCCCTGAAACAAGAACAGTTAAAGAGCAGCCCTACTGAGCCAATAGGACCTGTGGTACAAGCTCAAACCGTGGTCATGTCTGGTAGGAAGATAACTCCCAGCCCACTGCCACGTGGTGTTCACCCCCCAGGTGACCTATGGCCAGGTCACGATGGTTCTGCCATAAGACAGTCCCCACAGACAGTGGCAGCTGGTCAACCAGCAGCCTATCCTTCTGTCTCCCAGCCGTACACAAGCCCACCTGCATTACATGCTGGTGCTCAACAGCCTCCATTTGTACTTCATGGTCAATCTCCAAGACATTTCCCTCCACATCAAGGTGCAGGTTACACCTCCCCAAACCAGTATGGTGGAGGATTCATACCACAACAACCCCAGTTCAGTTTGCAGTCTCCACCAATGTACCAGCAGATGTATCCTCATCATCATCCGAGTCCTCCGTATGGTTCACAGCCTGGTGTTACTCCTTTTATGATGCAGATGCAGCAAACATCATCTCAGCCATATATTCCTCCTGCAGTCCCTGCTGGACAGTATCCAGGTATGCCAAGTTACCCACCTAACCCCCAATACAGTGGTACTCACACTGTCACATCTCATACCCACCCCTATTCAGCTTCCAGCTCCACCTCTCCTGCTGTGACCTTATCTCAAGCACATCAGCAACCATTCCAAGGTCTGCCTGAACAGAATATCCCATACCAAGGTGCAATGTCACAAGAAAACAATTTGCCAGAAGATCCAATCCCTGCTATGGTTCCTGGAATGCAGGATGCTATGGCCATTGTCCAAGGCAATGGCTCTGTAGCCAGAGTAGCAGGATATGTTGAACAAACAGCCCAACTTACAGAAGACCCATCAAATGATCATGAAGTTGGTAATGAAGGATTTTTTGTGTCATTTGGGGCGGAAACTCCCAAAAGGGCGAAACCAAAGTTGGGAAAAGATCGAGGGAAAGATGAATCGGCTGCTCTACCTGTTACCCCATCAAACCTTGATGATACTAAAAACGTGTCTGGTTCCTCCAATTCTCCTTCTCCAGTTATCAACAATCACAATCACAGTTCTGATCATAATACATCAGGCATTGGCTTTGTTATTGGAGATGATGAAAGTCTTATTAATAAGGTAAGTTGTTTACCCAGTTTATCTTTTCTTTTATTGTGGTGTGAACCTAATTTAGAGAAGGTCTTTGGGTGGCCTGCCATTATTCAGATGGTTATACATGTATTGCGTGGGACCAAAACCTGTCAATGTAAAATAAAGATAGGTTTGTGAAGACCTGTGCACTTGGACACACATGCATGAAACTTCGTAAGACAAATTCGTATCATAAATGATTTTGTCCCATGTTAAACTGCCATAAGTTGATGTCATTTACGATAAGAAATGTTTGCAGAAAGTTCATGAAAGTGTGTTCAGGTCCACAGGTTACGTTGTGTCATTGCAGCCAATCAACCTTATGTGCGATGTGTTTCACTGATGGCAAATGGGATTCTTAACAAACAATTGAATTAAAAGCGTAGCCATCTGGGCCATTTCAGGCCTTATGACTCTTCAGTCAGAGCTGTATCTTGTTAATTCTTTCGCCCTCTGGCACAGGGCAGTTTGTTTGAAGAGTAGCACTACTGTCTTTACTTAGCACTGGAGGAAAATTACTTTCTAACACAACGCTTCACATCTTGGTTGTGCCAGTGTCAATTATTGTTGGAATACACTGCCGTCATATAAGTGAAATACCCTTAAGCACAGCATAAAACACCAATCAATCAATGTTCATTTTTTCCATCCCGTCTGGCTGCTACAGCTTACTGATGAACATGTGGGCATACTTGCCAAGTTCCGTACATCCTAAGGATTTAATATACGAAACCATAGAATGATTCAAAACAACAAGGCAATAGACACTTAAAATATAAAATAAATCACACAATAACTTGATTAATTCCTCATGTTGTATATATGATCTGTGTATTCAACCCTTTGATCTTCCTGGAAAGTAATCAGCTGACTGATATCGGCTGTCTTGTTGTATGGAGCTCTGACTTGGTTGTACAACACTTACTACACACCCAACAACCAGATCCATTCCCTACTGCCTCCTGGCACATTTGGTAATTACCACTGCAAAATAGAATGTAGGGGTGTTTTGAGTTTGGGGAGTTGCTTGAAGTGCCTATCTTTTGAAATAGTTTTGTTTGAACACACATGAAATCAGTCTCCCTTCTGTGTGGTTCGTGAATAAAATATGTCATTGAAAAACTGGTTTATGTGATGGTGTGCACCGATTGCATAAACTGCCTTTCACTTTAAGTACAATATATCACACAAAGTCTATCAAACATGTGTTTTTAAATCATATCTATTATTGGTTTAGTCTCTGGAAGATGAGATGCAAAAGAAACGAGAGAAAATGTTACAACTACAACAGAAGCGGCGAGATGAGCAAGAAAAGAAACGACAAGAGAAAGAACAGATAGAGGCTGAAAAAAGGGAAAAGGACAGGTATAGTGCCTGAGTAAATCTGTAAAGTTTGATAAATAGAAAAATTGAAAACCACTATTAACCTTCATAATGACACAGTTGTTTCTCCAAAATCAGAGTTTTGTAGGCAATTTTTTCATTACTTGCAAAAAGATTCCATAAGATATATAAACCTAACCAATGGAGCATTATCGGATCACTTGGTCAGTTTGAGCAACAGTTTCCAAACTTGTAAAAGTGTTGAAATACTGCTAGATTAAACTTGTGTTCAAAAGCTGGGAATGTTCATTCCTTCTTTTTAAGTAGTTTAATAAGGCGAGGCATAAAACCTTTGGATTGTTAGCCTCCATCTCTTAGAACCCGGTTTACGATTTATTTGAATGAAAATCCACAATTTTGTCTTCTCAACTACACAGGAAGAAGCAGGAAGATTCTGATCAGAGAAAAGCAGAAGAACGATCTCGGCGGGATGCCATCTTCCAGAAATACAAAGAACGTAAACTGAAAGGAGATCAGGAAGAAGTTGAAGAACCTAAACCAAGGAAAGATCGACCTCGGGACAGGCCACGCCCCCAATCTATGATCGTTAAAACTCGTACTCCTATTCATCAAAATGGAGGCCCAGTAAGGGCAGGTAATTCACATGACGATCTTCATTCGTCGATGGGCACTGAGCTTACTGCACCATCACCCATTCCATGTAAGAATATATTATTTTATTTTTCACAATTCACAAAAATCAAACAACGTATGAGATTTTAGTGGATGTTTGAGTACAGTTTAGTTTGGATTAAGCTTCATTATGGTCAAGGTTCTTTTATTTTTTTTAATATTTTTTTGTTTATTTAAATGACTGAATTCTTTTTGAAAATGTAGTTTATATATGTTGGAATTCTGTGGATATCATTTGATAGATTTTGTAATTTGAGTTACATATATATGGCTTTCACCTGTATACATGTAACTGGAACTCTTATTTCATTTTCTGCTAACCTTTTGTTAAGGCTAGCTTGGGGTGATGTTTGACTTTAAAACATCATAATTGAAATAAAATACCTTTCAATTTTTCTGATAAATAAATAATTTTTTTGTAAAAGTCATAATTGTCTAATTCAAACAATAACCAGAGATCTGCATTTGAGTTAAAAAAAAAGTAAAAAAAAACAGAATTATTATTTGCATCTTTCAATAACATAAAATATATTTTAATTCAAACGCATGGGATTGTTAAGAAATATAAAACAGATATGTTTGTTTGTTTGAAATGATAGAAGAATAAATGCATGTTAAGTTACTTAACCCTGTAAAATTTGCATCTTGCTATTTTACTCTATTACAATAACATTCAACATGAGCAGGTTACCATTATTTGTGACAAGATAAGGCAATATTTTTGTTCTGAAGAGTTTTGGCTGCAGAGTGCTCTAATTTAATTTATCTATGTCTTTGTTTTAATTTTTTTAATTTCAGTCTAAAATGGTCTTTAAGTGGCTGTTTTTTCATTTAGTGGATTGTCTCTCTCTTTAGTCAAAATTTTTCTATCATTCCTTTTCATTCTAGGCCAATTTCCCCTAAGATTTCTTGCATTTAGTTGTTGCCAATTGCCAAAAGCCTGAGCACTATATCCAAATCCAATAAAATTGTGAATAATGGAAATATATTTGTATTATATCCCACGCCAGCCTTTAGTCAAAGCACAATTCCTTTAGCTTTAATTGCACATCTGATTTCATTCCTGAGCTTTCTATTGCTAAGATCTATAACTTGGCTTTCTGTATGGAAAGCGAGAAAGTTTTCAGCGATTTTGGCACTACTGTTGGTTTCCTCTGAACATTTCCTCTTCTAATAATACTGGTACATGCCTCCTCCTGACCTAATGTATGACCCACAGAAACAAACCGTATTGATTTTGTGTAAATCATTTCAAGATATGGATAGCAGTCATGTGAGAAGAGCACCCGTCAAATGTTCAGTCCTTCTTTGACATATGATTTCTGTTTTCTAGTCACATCCATGTACCCATTTATTTTGCCACAATCTACAATCTTTGTTTTTTTGTTTATGCTAATTTCCAGCTGGTAGACTTACTCCAAAACGTGGCAAGCTCTATCGTCCAGGTTTGTGCTATCCTAACCATACTAACATTAATTGTCCAGAATTACTTATTAACGGTAATACCGTAAATCGTTTTTCTAAGACAAGCGGAGATTCCTGTGGGTGTATTGAGATACAGTTGTATCCTTACCCCTAGGAATTGAAGTTTGACTTTTGTGACAGATTTACCAACAAGTTTAGTATAACAGGCTTTGTAAAGTTTAGCTGGCAATGTGTGTCTAAGGCCATCCACAATAATATAGATGTTTCCCGTAACAAGATTATAAAAAAATTGGTAGTTAAGTAGATAAGGATTATTTTTAAATTTTAATTATTTTTTTTTTCTCAGAATATAAAGAACAGCAATTTAAAAACAATACCACCGTTCTCTTTTTATTTTTTTTTTCGCAGAATTTTTGGGGTAGGTAGGGTTACGAGAAACAAATAAATTATTATGGATGGCCTAATCTGCATACCTCGTTCATACCTTTTAACAGACTACATGTGCCAATACCATACTAAAAATTGACCTCTGAAACAGCTCAACGAATTAACATTCAGAATAAATTCAGGAAGGCTTATTGTTTATATTTAAGTAGCTCCCGACTCAGTGCTTTTAATAGGCACCCCTCCTCAGTGAGTAACATTGGAATCTTTGTTTACATCTCCATTTAGCCCTATGGCTATAAAGGGCAGTTCGACTCAAGAGTAGTAATGCTGTCTTAACTAAGCACTGGAGGAAGATTAACTTTCCAGCAGAATCAAAACACCTCACATTTCATGGTTGTGCTAGTGTCAATTGTTTTTGGAATACACCACCATCCTATAAGTGAAATAACCTTAATAATCATGGCATAAAATATCAATTAATCAATCACAGCCATTTATTATTGAAATATTATTCAAACTATGGACATAAGTGCCAAAGAGTGAAGTAAGCTTGTTCTATTGTTTCTATTCAATGCTAAAAAGTAGTCTACAACAGTTACTAGCCCAGACTAGACTAGACTAGAACTGTCTGACTTGACAGAAATTTAGAAGATTTTTATGAGATCTTAATTTTTTCTCATTTAATAATTGTACTTCTATTGTTGCTAGAGTTTGTCAAAATACATTATTCTACTTGAAGTCAAGTATGAGTATTCAAAGCTAAAAGCTAGACTAGACTAAACTAGAACTGTCTGACTTTACAGAAATTTAGAAGATTTTTATTAGTTCTTTTTTTATTATTGTACTTCATTAAAGACATGTTGTAGAAGTTTTATTGAACAAACCTTAAAATTTGACAGCCTTGCCAGTTAAACTTCAGCCACTTCCCAGCATGTACACATGTACATATAACTGTGTATCAGCTCCTATACTCTTGTCTGTTTCTTTATTTGTTTATGTTCAATATTGTTTTACATATTTCTTATGTTGCATCTAACATACCTACTTATACCTGTACATGTATATCCTTTCCTTTCCCGTTTTGTCTTAGTTTTTCCCTATTCCAGACAGGATCCAGAATTTATTTTAGCAATGTGCATCCAAAGACAATACATGTACATATACTTTTAGGTCTTGCTGAATCCTTGGAGGTTAACCTTCAAACTTTATGATTGTTAAAAAATAACTTTGAAGTTTCAATAACTAATAGTTAAATTTGAGCTCTGAATTGAGTTTATCAGTGAGCATATTGCGGGCATCATTGACAAGGTGTTGGAGGTTACTGGGATTATCACAGCAGACTAGGCTCTCCTCTGTGGGGCTTTTTGTCATGTTTGTTGAGGTGTTGTTCCAGTGGTGAATGAAGTAACATGTGTAATAAAACAAGTATAGACCTATGAAATAGTGTGAGATAACTTTTACCATGGTACCCTGCAAGCTTTATAAGGGAAGAGGAGGGGGGGGGGAACAATAACCGGACTTAATTTTTTTTGGGGGGTATCTAAAACTGTCAATTCCAGGCTTTTGTTTTGTTACTCCATCTTCTGTTGCATCATGGGATTGTCTCTCACCTTTTCATTGTTTGATGTCCGTGTCAGGCAATGTTAGTTAGCATGCTATCATATAACAGTCAAATAACTAAAGTGCAAGCAAAGTTTGTGACTGGGTAAAACAAAGTGGCTTATAACTCATCATAAGCTCATCTTTGTATAATTTTGTTATAACTGTTATTTAAAAATTTCAAATATTTGAACACCAACTAATATTACAAGCACCATCAATAATTATGGCAATCACTGTACTAATACAACTTTATTGATACTAACAACGAATGGATTGTATCTTTATTTATTTATGCTTTTTATTCATTCAGAATCATGATTTACATGATCATGGTAGCTAAAGTCATTTTGGATTATAAAGTTGGTCTTAATTACCATGACTACCAGTACTGAAGGTATTGCGTTACCATGGTTATTAGGAGCAACTTAGGTTATGATTGATTTAGTTATCTACTCTGAATAAAATGATAACATTAATCTGTTGTGTGTGATTGATTATTGTTTGGCCATGCCTCATGCATATGACATTAGGTACTGATCACTAACAAAGGCATATTTTATTAAATATAGTTAAATAATTTGTTCCAAATATGCATGTGTATTTCTCAACACATTGATTAAGGTATGTGCATGGCATGCTATCATCAGTATACATGCATGATATACATGTACATGCACGATAATGGTGTACACTTGTTGTAAAATGAAGATATGGTAATGGTCTACCGTTAAGAGTTTAAATGACCTGGGATATTTGAAGATTCAACTGTTAATTTCTTATATCATGATAGGACACAACGTTTTGATACATATGCCTGTATCATCATCAGTGGAAATGTACACCTATAGGTGATACAGGTAGATGTATTGAAACATTGTCTTCAATCACCAAGTAAGAAGTCCTAATCTAGAAATTGACAGTTTTTTTTATCTCACTTCTGAATGTCAACAACAAACTAGAGATTATTTACCATGTCTGCAAAATGAGCAACACTACCATGTGTGCAAACAACCATTGACAGATACAGGTTGTACATTTTTTAATTTTGTAATTTTTTGTATTATTTTACCTCAGAAAGCAATGTTTAACCACGGTTAATACGATCCAAAATTGACAGATGTACTTTAGATGATTTTTTTCAGGAATGATGTATTTTCTGATTGGGGTTTAGTGTTGTACTCAAGGGTATTTCAATTATGTGGCTGACAGACAGACTGGAATCCATGTGCCGTACATCGCTTGGACAGTGCATTGCAAGAGGATTATACAGCTGACATGCTAACAGCTATTAAAGACACAGCCCTCCTATAATCTTCTACAACATTTTTAAGCACTTCTCTACCACAGTCTGAAATTTAATGTATGTGTATATATGTAATTTATTATAAATAGAAACTGTGTTTTTGGCTAATTGTGTTAAAGCAATTGTTTACTGGTCTTATCTGTAGCCTCCTGTCATCTCATGGACACGGTGGACTCTGATCCCAGAACAGCTATACCCATCAGTGGAAGTTTAACACACAGACGTCCTCCTTCACCAGGTAAGTCTGCGCTCTGTTTTCAGCTATGTCTGGACTCTATGTTTTCAGGTATGTCAGTTCTGCAGCAACATTTCTCCTGCATTTATGCATTTCACATTTCAATGAATGTTTAACTACTGACAGACGGAGATGTAGGTGGGTGTTGGCTTATCAAATAAACTTGTAGTTTTTTATAATCTCCTCATCAATGTGAATTGGGATCTCAAATAGGCTTGATAACGCTTGGAAACTGTTTGCTAATCACATGACATAATTTCTAGAGTCTATCAATAGTGTTCTCCATCCTGAATACACATTTGATGTATTTGTTATTTTCAGACTTGTATGGTCGATTCCAAAATCGTAAAGCAACCTCGGCCCGTGGAGCTGACAGTAACAGTGAGACGGGATCAGATTACGCTGGTCAGTACATCTTGTATCTCTATCATTAACGCGGAGGGTAAAGGGGCAACAAGAAGCTGATCTGTTTGTGAGGTCCTCTCTATTACTCATGTGATTGTCCTGTTTTTGTTCTGTCTTGTTTCCTACCAGAGGTGTTGAGGGTGGTTTCCATTGGGCTAGCACACCATCATATGAGTGAAATAACCTAAAGTACGAAGTTAAACTCCAAACAAATCTATCCTTGACATCTGTCAGAGGCAGTTAGAAACTTAAAAATTAAAGCCAAATTACTTTATTTATTCCAACTTGTATGCTTGAGAAAGACGTCCGGCAGGATATATGAGAAATTGGTATCCATTCAGTATTTTGGCTTTTTATACCCCGAAGCTTATTGCTGGGGTATCTTAAAATAGGTGTCCTCTGTCCATCCATCTCCACTCTACCTCCTGTCATATTCCGAGCTCTATCTCCAAAAGCACTCAGTGTATGGAGCTGAAATTTATTTTATGTAACAGCTGACATATTGGGACTGTGCAGTGTCATGGTGCTTTTTATGTAATGTTCTTGAAAGTTTATCTCTCCGTCCATCTGTCCGTCATTTGCCTTCACTCTACCTCCTTTCATATTCCGAGCTCTATCTAAAAAACTAATCATTGTATCGAGCTCAAACTTGTTTTATTTAACAGCTGACATATTGGGACAGTGCGCTGTCATGGTGGTATTTATGTTACTTTCTTGGAAGTTTATCTTTCCGTCCATCAGTGTGTTCTTTGCCGCCACTCTACCTGCTGTAATATTCCGATGTCTATCTAAAAAAGTACTCATTGTGTCAGACACAGACTTGTTTTATTTAACAGCTGACATATTGGGACTGAGCGCTGTAATGATACTGTCATGGTTCTATTCATGTAACATTCTTTGAAGCTTGTCTGTCCATCCATCTGTTTCTCATTTGCCTTCAATCTACCTCCTGTCATATTCCGAGCTTTTTCTCTAAAAGGACTCAATGTATCGAGCTCAAACTTGTTTCATTTAATAGCTGACATATTGGGACTGTACTTTCATGAGGCTAATCATGTAACATTCATGGTAGATTGTCTGTCTGTCCATTCTTTGCCTCCACTCTACCTCCTGTCATATTTTGATTTTTGTCTCAAAAAGTATTAGATGTATAGAGTTGAACTTTGTTTTATTATGGCCTCTTCTTGATGGGATTTTTAAAGCACATGTTCCTTCATATTATTTGTAAACAAATTGAAATTGACATAACCCCCCATGATACTATTTTGAAGTATACTGCCATCATAAAAATGACATACCCTAACAAGCTCAGCCGTAAACACCAATCAATCAATCATTCAGAGTTGGATTTTAGACATGTTCCTCCCAATGAAATATGAAAACAAGGAAATTGCTTGTAGCAGATGCTAGAGCAGTCAACCAAAATTGATTCAATAGAATTATGAAGGGATTCATGTAGAATGTATTATGCAAATTGGAGTGGTTTATTATACAACGTAAGCAAAATGATTCAGTTTATAACAAGAAAAAAAAAATATATATTAATCAAATAACTTGAGTGTACACTTATAAAACCTCTACTTCCATCGCTTTTCTTGGGTACATGTAAGTTATTTTGCACAGTGTGTTGGCACATCAGGAGAGTTGGTGGCAATGAATAACGAGAAGACTTTGTGCCCAGTGTTGAAAATACAAAATTTGTGTACTATAACTGTCAAATTTGATGTAAAGTGTTAATTACATGTATAGTTGATTATATTTTACAGGTCCCAAGTTATATGTGAAACCAAGTCAGAAATCTAATCGTCACATCATTGTTAATGCTATAAGTCACGTTTGTCTAGCTGGCACAGTTAACACGGATCTAAAAAATAAAGTTCTAGAGGTGAGTATCAATATTTGTAAACTGTCACTTCGTCTCCGCTCACTTTCTTCATTTTCATACAGCCCTCTGGCTAAGGGCAGTTTGTTTGAAGAGTAGCAATGCTCTCTTTTCTTAGCACTGGAGGAAATTTAATTTTCCAGCATTATGGAAACGCTTCACATCTTGGTTGTGGTAGTGTCAATTATTGTTGGAATACACCACCGTCATATTAGTGAAA
>JAQQZZ010102272.1:0-16307 GCA_030265115.1 Mopalia vespertina
TCAATTATCACATAACTGTTCACATGTTTCGACTTCAATTATCACATGACTGTTCACATGTTTCAACTTCAATTATCCCATGACTGTTCACATGTTTCGACTTCAATTATCACATAACTGTTCACATGTTTCGACTTCAATTATCACATGACTGTTCACATGTTTCAACTTCAATTATCACATGACTGTTCACATGTTTCAACTTCAATTATCACATGACTGTTCACATGTTTCGACTTCAATTATCACATAACTGAATTGCTTTATTTCAACATGGATTGAATAAACCAGCTACATGTACAATGACTTTTTCAGTGACAACTGCTTGAATTTTCAATGATGAATGGTCTCTTCAGGAACTGAACAACCAAGAAAACGTAGATAACCAACACCTGATTAATCTACTGTAACAGATGTGGTTTATGAGGGTTTCACTTGGAGGATTTTGCCTTGTCAATATTTGATTCATAATGGAAAACAAAGATTGTTTGTTTAATTGGGGTTTGACATCGTACTCAAGGATATTTCACTTATATGACGACAAATTGTCCACTCACACCAAATGGAAACCCTTTAAAAACCACCCCAGCCACCTCATGTGACTCACCCATATACTGGAGGGTCAAGAAACCGACTCAATCCTGTGAATGGTACATCGATGTAGGATTAGTAAGTACACACGACAACCACTAAGCCAGGGCTGGAAACCCAAGAAAACGAATTGATTGGTGTTGAACTGACAAACATGCCCTTACTATTCAAAGATATTTTAGAACCGAAAGTCAAACAAATGGATATCAGATTTCTTTTCAGGTCTTACTAAGGCTCGCACAATTTAATACAAATTTCGCCTATAAAATTCCTACTGTGGAAGCGATTTGAAGGACTTTTGTCTGGAAGACTGATGAATATGGGAGGCAAAACAAATTTGCTTGCTTAGATGCTATAATACTTTCACAACTAGCTGGTTTCTTTGCTTGAAAAAATGATGGTTTTACTATATTATTTTAAAATTTTTCACACAGATTATAAAGCTGTACTTTAGACCAATTAACTTATGCGAGCCCAATGGGTGAAGGAGAGCACCCTTGACACCACAGGACAATTGGCATGTTGTTCATGTAAGGTGAAATCACGAATGGATCAAGATTTGCATGATAAACTATTTAAAGTAAACCTAGTCACCCGTCCATCAAATGCAGTACATTGAAGTTCACAAAATGAATGATATTTCTGTTTACATGAAGTAGATACCGGACAATCACAGGACGCAGTACAGAGCATCAATTAGTGTTCATATTGCCCCTTAGTACGGCAACACAAGGGCTACTGGAAGCTACACTACTAACAGCAAATTACCACACTAGTCCATGCACCTCCTAACAAACTACTGATGTGTATTCACCTCACCCCACAACGCATATTGGTGCTTAGTCATCAAAAGAGTTTCTCTGTCATAGACCAGTCTTAGCATTGGATAAATCACACAACCTAATTTTTTTTTCATAAAGAATGGAGGATTGATTGGCACTTCCACCATTTTGTAACCATCAAGTACTATCTAGCTTTCAACGCATACTGGGAGCTTTGGGATAAACCCGAGCCATCACTGTCTTACCAGGAAGTCATGAGGGTGGGCTCTACTTTTAACCACGGTTACCCAAACCCCAGGTGCTTCAAAACTTAAAAATGTGTTCTGTATAGAACATTTTTTTCATTTAAGAATGATTAAACTTATTAGTACCGGTATCTTTATAATTTGTTTGTTTGATTGGGGAGACTGGTATCTTCAAAAAATTAATTGGATTGATCTAGAGCTGAAAGACAATCATAGCATAGTCCCGGTGTATTTATACAGCTGTAAATCGCTGAAAACTGCACAATTTACACCGTTTAAGCGAATATCACTACGTCCTGGTTTATGACCAAGCAGGCTGTACGCAAGGCATGGAAGTAAGCCGGCTTCCGGTTTGATCAAATGCACTTCCCCCAGTAAACAGCCACACAAATAACCATAAACTATGAAATGTTAAACGTTCAAAGATGTAATAACATGGCTAAGCTTGAAACATACTACCCTTAGCTAAATGGCATTGGAGTTTTTTGTTTCTTCGATTGATGTTTAACGTCGTACTCAAGGGGTTAACACTTATATGACAAGTTTATGTACTGAGGAAAACAGCATCACTGGTCGATACTATAGTTACGATAAATTCACAAAAGTAGCGGAAACTCGCCAATAGGTATAACACAAATGCAGTACAGGTAACACAGGAGGTGAGCAGAACTAGTCAACTCTAATCCCATCGGTTTCAATTTTGGAATTTACTTCAATTGTTTTGTTTTTATTCGAATCAGCCGTGTTTCTTATCACAAGTATACTGTATTGTTTAAACGGCAGTGGGGACGTGGATTTTGACACGGGTGACCACATTCTCAAACTTCCCTGTTGTCAAAGTTCCAACAGTTACACCACTGAGTTGGTAAAGAACATTTGTCCTTGGCTCCTACAATTTCTTTAAGTTAGTTGTAAACAAAGAGAAGTAATTTTCAGATAAAGCGCTACTGCTTGTATTGAAAATCGGCTACAAAAGAGAACCATTTTGACATGTACCCATTTGTGTATGTACATTATATCCTGAACAAGAGTGGAGATATACTGCGTGAGTTAAGCTACTGTACTTGTATGGCATGGCAGTGTCCTGTTTACATTTAGTTATGAGGGATCACTTTATGACTAGCTCATGCCAATCAGTCTTCAAAAACGAAGACCATTATCATTGTAGATAATTTCAGTTCAGGTCTGGAGTTTGTCGCAACCAAGATCAAATCATAAGTTAACACAATGCATTGCTATCTTTTTAAAAACATATCTCGAAGTTCAACATTTACTAAACACGGCGAAGGATTAATAGGAGCAAGGAGAACAAGGATAAATCTCGATTTAGAAATATTTTAATGTCAAAACACTAATGAATGGGTTTATACAGCGTTAAAAATAATGAGATTAACACTTATTCCGCACAGCCGTATGGAAATTTTGTTTAAAAACAGAACATACAGACGTGCATTTAATAAAAAAAACCAAAAATCTCAGGAATCGCAACTATAGAACATTTCTTTAAACACCAAAAACGAAGGTATTTGTTTTAAAAAAAGATAATTTTACGACAGTCAAAACGCATGATTTTACGATACAAGACAATAGGGATTTTCATTTAAGTCGCGTAATGTCCACTTAGTATTATTAGAGTCACAATGTCAATTCTACATCCCAGCTTAGACAGAAATTAATCCCCACTGCGTCATTTTTCAACTGAACTGTGAATTGCAATTCACTGCAGTCTTATCTAATACAATATGCAGAAAACTATGAGATACACAAGTGTCGATGTAGGATGAAATCGATGGGTGAAGTGGGAAGCTTTGGAATAGGTGAAAGTCTATGTAGCTTTAAAAGAAAATGGGTCCTTTAGCTAGGAAAGATTGATCCATCTTGGTATTGCCTCCTTGTGCTTGGCCGCCCGTTTGTTGGCCATAGCTATCCTGCGCAGGGGGGCGAGCTGACGAGTTATATGGGTCACGGTAACTTTCTGAAGCACCACTGTAGTTGTTTGCCGCCGAAGTTGCGGTAGTGCCATATGTCGAATCTCCATAAGATCCCCTTTGATAATCTGGGTACGCTGTTAACTCAGAACGCCTGTACTCTGAGCGGTAATCATAACCATTGCCGGCGGATTCGCGCTCTCGAGCATACGGATCACGAGATGGTAACGCACGCATATGGTCACCACGATCAGGTAGGGCATATTCTCTTTCTCTGGCAAGATAGGGGTCTCTTTCTCTAGCGTAATCTGCCAGGGCATGTTCTCTAGGGACTTGTCCGGGGAGCTCTCTACAATAAACCAAACCAATGGAAATACAAACTCAGCGTCAGTAAATAGCGCACACCACCGACGCAGTACACCAGAATATTTTATCAAAACTCCCTCAATTATTACTTTACACCACAGTTGTACATAAAGATGTTAAGTGACATGTAGAATAGTACAAATTAACGAGAGTCTGAAAATCGCTTTCATCTACGTTGGCGCTTTCAGATTGTACTCAAATAATAGGGTTTTTTATCGATTATCGGCCGAATTGAGATATAAAACAAAACTATAAATCGAACAAAGCTTGTAGTATAAAAAAAACTGTTTAACGCATGAAAAAAATTATAAAATGAAATGCAGTGAAATTCAAAAGCAAAATGAATGTGTTCAGTAGGTAACAATATCAGTATAATCCCATAAAAAAAGAGGCCTCTTTTCGTGCCTGATATTACACGAGTCAATCATTACAGGTGAAACCTACAGTTCTGTAAACTTTTATATTACTGAAAGCCAAGCTTGTTAATACTATATTCTGAACACTTTCTTTTCAGAATTGGATATAAATCTTAAATACTTTATCTCGGCAATATAAAACGTGAAAAATAACTGCATGCACGAACAAATCTAAACATACCTTTTCTTCGCTATTTCACTGCTTTCAAAAGACGAAAAAAAAATAAAAAGTTCATTTGGACAGAATTGACTAACATAAGCTGTAGCTAACTACATTCGGTTGGTTGGCTTTATATACGTATAGTGGTGAAAATCAATAGTTTAAAATAGGTCTTAATAGATTGTTAGTCCACGAGTACCCAAATTTATTTCAATGCGCAAATGTAATATTTTGTCCATATATCTGCTATTGCCTCTTGCTTTTGTTGATTAAAATGATGTTTTAATTGATTGATTGGTGTTTTATGCCGTGCTTAAGGGTATTTCAAAATGATGTTTTAAAGTAACACTTACCTCCTTGTTTCATAACCACCCGAATAACTGAAAATGAAAAGATAGACACTTATGGAAGGGAATGGAAGGGAATTTTGTTTGTTTGATTGGAGATTAACGCCATACTCAAAGTTATTTCACTCATATGACAATGTGCATGCCCAATGGGCAAAGAAACCACCCTGGACGTCAATCAAGGGCTTAGGCAGAGGGGGGTCCACCCGTCCAAATGGACCGTGAATTGAATAACTGCCTGATTTGGACATCCTGTTTTAAGAAACTTTAACATGCAGGAGATAGGGAAACTGTTAAAACTGGACACCCAGTTACTTAAAAAGTGTTGCAAAATAACCATTTTGGACACCATTCCTTTGATTTCTGGCTTTAATATTTAATGAACAATTTACCTTCTGTCATAATACTCTGGGGGAGGTCGTCTGTATGGATCAGATGGTGGCGTTAGGCGCGCTGAAGGGAGAGGTCGTCTGTCATATACTGGGGGCAGTGGTCGTTCTCCTGGTAGTCTTCGCTCTCGTTCGTAAGGGTCTGGGTATGGCCTTGCTCTATCGTATCTGTAGTAATCGTCGTATCGGTCATAACGTTCATATCGGTCAACATGTGGGTATGGTTCATAGCCTCTGCGTGGACCAGGGGGGCCTGGGGGTCTTGACATACCTCCGCGTCCACCGCGACCGCTATAATGTAAAAACAAATGTCATAATGAGATCAGCATTATTCAATCAGAATGGCAGACATCAACTGAGGAATCTACATAAGTAGGAGTAACAGATCCTACCGAAAGTGTAATTTAAAAAAAAAAAGCTTTAATCTAAAAATTAGAGTGGAAATGCTGGTGGAAGCTCTATTTTAAATGACAGTCCAGTATCTTAAATCTGTATCACTAAATCTTAGTGGAATGCTTCCAAGAAAGTTAGAATACACAAACTGGGTATAAGTACTGAATAGAATGGATTCAGTGGTCAGACTTACCCTCCTCTTCCTCGACCACGCCCTCCATAACCACCAGATTCACCGTATGGCTTTCTCGGTTTACTCCTAGATAACTAACACAACAAAAAAATATATTTACAAACTCATAACAAAATACTGGCAAAAGAATTATTTCATTGGCACTTTCCTGTCATACTAAAGGTGTTCTGTTAAAGCCATGGGTGAAAAATACTGTCTAACATCAGTGTCTACAGTAACAAGATTATAGTTTGATGGTTTGGCCAGGCCTGTGTTGTTGGGGGGAATGGACCAAACCGGGTTTTCCCATGGTTATGCAAATTTAATTAAGAAGACCGATTTATAACTTTCCCAAATTGTTTGCAGTGTTTTAGAGGACTGATTTTAAGGTTATTCTGGAAAAGATTACATTACAGCACAGGCCTGTGTTGTTGGCGAAAACGGACCGAACAGGGTTTCCCCTATGGTTATGCAAACTTATTTCAGGAGGACCGATTTATAGGTTTCTTAAATTGTTTGCAGTGTTTTAGAGGACCGATTTTAAGGTTATGCCGGAAAGATTACAGCTCAGGCCTGTGTTGGGGAAAACAGATTGAACAGGTTTCCACATCGAAATGCAAACTTATTGGAGGAGGACCGATTTATAGGTTTCCCAAATAGTTTGCAGTGTTCTAGAGGACCGATTTTAAGGTTATGCCTGAAAGGATTACAGCACAGGCCTGCATAGCATGAATTTTTGGGGAACACTGGCTTTGTTCACACATTAATACCCAAATCTCAGTAAACAAATCCATGCAGAATCTAGATTCTTATTGTCGTCTACAAACAGTAAAAGCTGACAATCAAGTCAACATAGCCAAATAGGCTTTTCATACAAGCAGTTAATTACCTCAACATTTATTTTGGAGCCGTGAACTTCTAGACCGGCAATTCCTTCTATTGCGGACATTGCTTCCCCTTCATTGTTCATATGCTGTTAAAACAAAAACAAAATAAGTTTAATACAAGGACGACCTTGGTTAGTAGGAAATATATGGGTGGCCTTTTATTTTTTTCACTTAACAGTAAGAAGTTCAATATGTTTTCTGAGAACACCCTAGTAACTGAATACCCAAAGTCATTAACAAACTTCCTGGATGAGCCTGTAGGGATGAAAACACTTCAACTTGGTAAGTGAGCAAGTTCCTTAAAGAATGTTTTTTCGTTTGTCATTTAAGAACAAACAATGACAAAAGAAAACAATGACAAGATGCATTATTACAAAGATGTACAAAACAAATCTAATTTGCATTGCCCCATAGCATTCCAGATAACATAATTTGATATACTAGTCCACCTGATCAGTGGAGCATTTAGCTGAAGTATATCTCTGCTTAGCTTTGAGAAAAAAGGGCAACATATTCAGTAGATATTACTTACCACAAACCCATATCTGTTTAGAACGTCACACTCAACAACTTGACCATACTTTTCAAACAAAACCCTAATATCTTGACTTTGTGTTTCAGCGGACAAATTTCCAACAAAGATTTTTGTCGGCATCTTGGTTTCTTACTGCAAAAAAGAAAAGAAAAGAAAAGAAAAAAAAAAACATTAAATAAAATAAGTACTTGAATACATAATAAAAATGGGATACATTAACCAGGGGTTCATAGAAGTCAAGTTTAACTACCCTATATGGGTAGTTACGCTGGACAATAAACTCAATTATACGAGACCTCATTTAAAACACTAAAAAAAACCTTAATTTTATGAGCCCCGGACAGTTGAATCGTCCAAAGACCCTGGTCTGCGGTTATAAAACCTTGAGCATACTACAATCAGAGTCGGAGCTCAAAATCATGAGATCGTCCTCTTCTGAGTTTTGCCCCTATAAAATGTTTTGAGCAGAGTACAAAATCAATGCTCATTTTACCTCTTGAGAACACTGTTGTGGAGCTCTTCTGTATATAGAGGTAAACATGTTGTAGGCTGATTTTGTCAGCTGCTTTCAGGGGATTTTGTTTGTCACTGATAAAATATTTTGACCCTATGAATGTCTAATTTTTAAAAACGAAATGAAATGGGTATGTAAAAAGTGATTTGCTACTATTTAATTATGAAAACAACTCTGCAGTCCCGTTGAGTACAGCATTGGGCAGTCAAAACCTTACTCAGGATTTGTGCTCAGCTGAACAGAGAAGGCATTCTCAATTTTTTTTATAACCTGGGTTTTCGAACACAGACTCCGGAGTCGACTTGGCTGTGCATGAAATATCATCTAGAGGATACTAAAAGACTTTTATAACCTCAGCCCCCTGTCAATTGCTTGTTTGATTCGGATTTAACTTCCTACTCAAAGGTATTTCACTTATATGACAGATTGTCCACTTCACACGGTTCCTTGCCTAATTACAGTGGAAAAGTAGGAGGAAACCTTGTAATGATAATACATCCAATATTGAAAATAAGATTTTTATTTAGCGACTAAACAAAATAATTTGTTGATTGCTGGTAATAAAATGGGCCATCTATTCAGCTCACAAAAAAGATCTGATCGGTCAGCTATTTTAGATATCAACCTTTAGTGGACGAGTTGATTGATCTTTGAAGGAAACCACCAGGACACTTCTGGCAATAAACAAAGAGAAAACAGGGCAATCCCAACAGATTGGCTTTGTGTCTTTTGACTGCTCAATCAAGGTAGTCCAAAGATACCGAGTCAGAAATCCTATGCAATTTAAATCCATATTGCATTCAACAGTTCAAATAAAGGACAAAAGACTTACCAATCTAAAAAGAAATTCAATCTGTGTACACATGTAGTGGTGTATAACAGTATATTATATTGAAAATTCGACTGTCAGTTCTACATATCGTTCTTTTTTCCACAAATAATGTAACTAGAATTGCATCTCGCTGTGCAACTGAATGAAACTTATCCTCCAGGCAGAGTAGGGAAAATAATTCAGATCACTGAAATCAATCCTTTGAATCCATACATCTAGATGTGTATGGAAAAACTTAAAGAAATTCAGCCTTCTAAGTCAAGTAAGTAATACAACTGTTGAAGGTCTCCTTTGAGGTGCCATTTTTAAAGTGACTAAAGGAAAAGACAATGTGCAACTAACTAGCAAGATCCCTTACAGACGTTACATGTATGCTTCCTGGACAAACAAGCAATTCTGCTAAATATTGCACAATGAAGAAGCTATAAAGTTGACCAGACAAAGAACCTGCCACTCTCAGCATGTAATATTCCAGACTAAATCCTGAATGGATCCACAGGACATCATTGTAATAGCCAATCAACAAAAACAAGTTTGACAGCTTGGGTCAGTGGAACAAATTTGATTCAGGACAAAGAAGTCATATGATAATTTTACATATCAATTAGACCTCCTGCCCCTAAGTCCTGTTAGTTCCGCTTTAGCTGAAGTTAATGGAATGAATGAAATATTGTTTCAAAAGAAATATTAGAAGCTGGTGTTGATAAACTAAAGAATACATTTGTATGGCTAACAACTTTTACATTTGTTCAGGAATTTAACATTGTGTAACGGCCTGCAGAACAAATCTGATAAAATGTTTCACAAAATGTTTTAAACATTTCCACCCCTGTCTGTTGAAAAGTTAATTATTCCTGCAACCATTTACCAGACTAAGACAATACATGATTTAGAGAGCTGTAGGGGCCTACTTATTTAAAGAAATTTATTGTGTTTTTTTTTAGTTGTGTTGGATTATCCAATTGAATGGGTAAGTTTATTTCAGTTTGTTCAGCACAAAAGAAAGGTTAGGATGTGTAAGTTTTATGTACCAAAGATGATGTTGTGCGGCTCGATTCATTTTTCTGTTGAATTAGACCCCGAGCTAGGAATTTTATGACTTTTGCAGGTACAACCATGTCTTGTAGCTTTAAGCCATAATAATAGCTGCAGTGTTGAACTATCCTCTTTTCCCCACCTAATGATCATGAAAAATATTTTGCTTCATCCACTTAATTCAAGTTAATTGTCATTATTGAAAAGAAGTACAGGGTTTGAACTAAGGTTATTATATTGATTGGACATTTTTATATCAAGCTTGGAATGATCACCTTTGATCTATCTATTATTTGTATCTCTGAAGTTATATTTTGAAGAAACTAGAAACAAATCCTGCCGAAGCAAATGTTCTTGTGAATGTAGGATCCAGTAGACAAAATTCCCCCAAAATTGGCAACTTCACAATTTTGTGGCACTTAAAAGCTGAAGAAATTTGGGTTGCATTTGGCTGCTTAAAACCCATTATTTCACTCCCTTCGAAGAAGCGACCTTAATATCAAAATCACGCTGTCTTTTCTATAAGCTGGCTTTGTGCACATTCACCTTTGATTTTCAGACAGAAATAAAATAAAATGGGTATTCAAATCAAAATCGTCATATCAAAACATAAATATTTTTTTGATAAATAGAAGAATCCTAATTGTTACCTTCTCTGAATTGTAATTATATCAATAATTTCCACGTAAAATCTTCTTAAGATGCGGCATGCAGCAACAAAGCGCGAATATAATCGGATGTGCTTCTCAGCAGATTTGTCTTTCTTGCTAGTTGATTGGGTAGCAAACATATTATAAGCCAATCAGAAGAGATAATTTTTACCAATGCCGCTGACCAAGATGGCGGGCAGACGAAAGCACGTGGTTGGCCAAGGGAAAAGAAAATCAACACCCTACTCTCGTGATGAGTTCTCAAAGAAACAAAAGAAACATTTGAAAGAGTTTGGAGAGATTCACCCTTCAGAGGAGAGGTATAACTTGATTGTTGAACGTGTGTTACGATTTCGGCACATAACGTCACATCCGGGTCTCAGAAAAATATAAACAAACAATCGTAAATATGCTCTGACTTACCGGTAGGCCTACTCAGCCTGCATTGAATGTCAATAAAGCGTTAGGCTGCATTGAAGATACCTGGATCTAGCATTGAATGAGGGGAAAAGAAAACTCTCTGAAAGACAAAAATAGAAAGAGCACACCCTGATGTAATAAATGTCACAATTGAAATAGTTTCAAAGCGTCCAGGCCTGGCAATTTACAAATCTTCCCGCAAACTTGATACAGTATGGTTAAATTAGATCCAGGTACCGTCATTATATAGGCCTAATAGCAGAAGTCGATGCTTGAAAGACTTCTGATAATAGCGTATGAAAAACTTCATCAAAGAACGTCTTGCAGATTGAGATTTTTTATCCAAACTACACGGAAAGTAAATCTTTTCAAACGGAATTAACGTGAAAAACGTCTGTCGATATACCTAAAGCTTTCATTTTATAGCGCCCTCTGGCTAAGGGCAGTTTGTTTGAATAGTGGCAATGCTGTCTTTACTTAGCACTGGAGGAAAATTAACTTTCAAACATTATTGAAATGCTTCATATCTTGATTGATGGATTATTTGATTGGTGTTTTATGCCTTGCTTTAGGGTTTATTTCACTTATATGACGGCAGTGTATCCCAACAATAATTGACACTAGCACAACCAAGATGTGAAATGTTTCCATTGTGCAAAGTAAAGACAGCATTGCTAATCTTAAACTGCCCTTTATAGCCAGAGGGCTAGTAAATTTTGACCATCATGCCGTAATGCTCTCATGTAAACTCTGGGTTAAATTAATCAGCTTTGAAGAAGTCTTCCGCGAAAAGAGAATATTAATATATTTGAAAGAAAGAATGACCTTTTTCTTGAGGGATTTCTAGCTTTACATTAAGTGTGTACATAATGACAAAAGATAAAAATGTTACTGTTCAAGAGGTTTACTTCTATTACTTGTTGTGCCTTCATACTTAATATCGGCCCTCGACCGTGGCTTAGTGGTTAGCGAGTGCGCTTTCTGAGCCTACTTCGATGTACCGTTCACAGGATCGAGTCCGTCTGTCGACCCTTAGGTATATGAGTTGGTTTTTATGAGGTTTCCTCCCGGTTTTCCACCGTAATAAGGCAAAGAGCAATGTGAAGTGGGCAATCCGTCGTCATATAAGTGAAATACTCTTGAGTACGATGTTAAACCCCAATGAAACAAACATAATGACAAAGATGATCTGACAGAGTTGTATAGTTTTGGTCAAACTTGGTGGTGACCATCAATGTGATGAAACAAGTATTCAAAGCCTGTTTACTCCTATCTGTATACATTTCCATTTAATAAATAGCGGGCATCCATAGGTTTGGTTAATAAAGTTAAGCATTAGCAGTACCCTACAAGCAATAATCATATTTGTTTTCCACTCCTTAATATATTTTTCCCTTTTACTGACGTTGTCATTTTGTAAATCAGTCTCCTAATTTTTATGGCTTGACAATGGCCGTTTTTGTTACTTTTCAAGTTGTTGCTCCGGAGCAGGTCGTTTATTTGTTATATTGTCGGAGTAAAATGAAAAAGCACTCCTCAATGTATCTGTACTTCATTATGTTTCAGAGACACTGTAAAGAAATACACCAAGGTGATAGATACAACTGAAGACCAAGACAAAGTAAGGCTATACTCAGGGCATCTTCACTAGCCAAGAGTTTTATTCCTACACTGTAGCTACTCTGCATCACAACCCTTGGGAGACTATTCGCATAAAATTGAACACGGCTTCCATGCCATTGATTGGATGCATTGGAACTTCTACACACCCAATCAGATGTTGTGGTACGGGAGGACTCTGCTAATAAAAATGATAGCGATAGTCAATATTGAAAGTGGGAAGTGTTCTCAAAAAAGGGATATGTTCGGGTTTTTTAACCAACTTAATGAGAGTATTGCGTATGTACACACCCCTACAGACACCAACTGTCCATATATATGCCAATAGTGCATAACAAAGTTTAAACAAATTGTCAAAACTAGAGTATAACATTCAACATATGTTATCAGTGCTTTAACTCGAAACTTGGTCATTTTATCTGCCAGGCAGCTTAGCTGTAATTCTATTTATATGTGATTATATTGGCCAGGGGTGGTAATGCAGACTAACTCTGAATAAAACTCTTGGCTGCAGAAGATGTACTCAGGGGTGCAGGAATCCATTTTAAGATGCATTGCTGCACCCAAAGTATTGAGGAATTTTAATATCAGGAATGACGCGAGTTCAGCCATGAAAGGAAATCAATATTGTAGCAAATGCAAACTTGTGTAAAATCCTGGCCACTAAGGGCTAAGTACTGTCCAGGCAGATTAATGTATCATCAAACAGATGTTATAATATCTCTATTCAGATTCACAGTACTATTGCCAGACAGGAAAAGACAGTGCTAAGCATGTCCACGTACTAATCCTTCTTCGATGTACGGCTCATGGGATTGAGTCCATCTGTCGACCATCAGATGTGGCTTCGGCAATCAAAGAGTGGTTTTTACGAGATTTCCACTGAAATTAGGCAAGGAGCAGTGTGAAGTGGACAATCCATCATCATATAAGTGCAATACCCTAGAGTATTATGATGTTAAATCCCAATCAAACAAATCAATGTACCGTTCACAGAATCCAGTCCATTTGTCGACCCTCATGTATATGAGTGAGAACGCCATGTGGCTCTGACAATCACAGTGATTTTAACAAGGTTTCCTCGATGGTTTTCCACCATAATTAGACAAGGAAAAGTGTAAAGTGGACAATTTGTCATCACATAAGTGAAATACCCTTGATTACGACATTAAACCCCCAGTCAAACAAACGAACAAACAATCCAACTACAGTGTATCTCTGAATTTCCGGTCTTTTTCCCCTTATCTTCCAAATTGAAAGTCCAAATCAAAATTATTTTCCTTTACATTTTAAAAATATTTACATGTATTTGTCTAAATTCATAGTATAAATTAAATTGCTTATTTGCAAGTCTAAATTGATCTATTCAAATTTTTATTCTGGTAGTGGTGGCTGGTAAGGTGGGAGTTTCATGTTTCATGAAACTGATCAGTTTGTGATGTCTCTGTATTGCATCTTGGGATGGTCCTATCTTGTCTTTATTTGTAGTTGCCCTCTGGCCAAGGGCAGTTTTTTCTAAGAGTAGCAATACTGTCTTTACTTAGCACCAGAGGAAAATTAACTTTCCAACATTATGGAAGCGCTTAATATCATGGTTGTGCTAGTGTCAATTATTTAACTGAAATACCCTTAAACACGGTGTAAAACATCAATCAATCAATCAATCAATTGTGTGTAGCCAGTGTCATCCAGGTAGCTGCCCTCATTCATTGGTCTGGCACACCCTTAAGTGAAAAAGCAAAAAGTATGATGTTAAACCTCAATCAAACAAACCAAATTGATAGTATAAAGTTAAAGTTGATTGAGTGTTTTACGTTTAAGGGTATTTCACTTATATGGTGGCGGTGTATTCCAGCAATAATTGCAACCATTAAATGTGAAGTGTTTTTATAATGTTGAAAAGTTAATCTTCCTTCAGTGCTAAGTAAAGATAGCATTGCCACTCTCTAAACAAGCTGTGCTTAGCTAGAGGAGAGTTGTGTATTATCTGTGTGGAATATTATTATTGTAGAGTGATGAAGGAAGCCGCAGCGATAACTCAGAGTCTGGAGAAGAATCTGCCTATCACCAACTTGTCTCAACACTATCTCGAAAACACCCAAAAAGAAAGAGTCAAGTAGCTTGTGAGTATTATAATTAGTTATTTTGAGATACTTTCCTCATGCCTCAGTTCTCTGGATAAACCCAACCTCAGGAACTGCATGGATTTGTTAATGCTCTACCATGTCTATATCTCCTTGATGAGGAATCAAGCCATTAAAAGTAGGAAACTGTCAAACATCACAAACTGATATATGTATACGTCAATTTGTCAATAAATTCAAATAATTATGAAGTTCTCTTTTTTATTTTTATAAACTCCTTATATCTGGCTAGAATCTGATCATCAGAAGTATTCCCCCCTCCACACACACAAAAAAAAAAAATCAAATAAAACAATAATAATTGTTAATGAGTTAAAGTGATAGGCAGCTAAAGTTTTAACCATTTACAAATGAAAAGCATTTGTATGTATTGTGACTACTATTCAGCTTCTTATTGACTAGAGCTCTTAAAGACCCTCTCATAGTTTAGTATTAGTATTCAATCACATACACGTACATTTTATGCTGTCCTACTTGAAACTTAGACAGTGAACAAAATCTGAAAAACTTTTGACATTGGAAGGAGAAAGTAATGTTCTTTTCAATTATATGCACTGATTGCTTGAACTGTCCATCGCTTTAAACTTGAATGGGTACGATGGAGGTAGGTTCAGCTACACTCGTCTGAATTACATGGGCTAAGAATGAAGAGTTAATACACCTTTATAGTGATGTTTGGAATTAGTGAGAAAGCACCTGTTGATTAGAACTACCTCTGAGAAACAGCCTTTTGTGGAATTGTTTCCCAAAAGTGTATCTTAAATAATCACTGATCATCTTAATAATCAGAAACCTTTAGGCAGGATTTATGTAAGATTATGACAGGTGCACTGGTAAATATGCACAAAACCATGTCAATAAGATGATTAACAAACTCAAGTGTTTGATCACTACTAATTATCAATTTGTTTTCATTTACAATCCAGTTAGACTTCTTGCTTTTTAAATTTTATATACATGATATCTGCAGCTTCGTTAGACAAGGGTTTTGTTTTCCATTACAACACTTAATGGACTGCGCAGTTACATTAGATGTTTGGTGAAGTGAAAAGAATAGGTAGCAGACTCTCTTACTTAAAAAACAATATTTTTAATTTTAAAAAAAATGTTTCTATTTCCACATGTAATAATTTTAAACAATTTTTATTTCAATATTTTATATAACAATTTGTGATACTAGCAGATGCATTTTACACAGAACATTTTGCATGGCATAAATATTATTAATATTTTTTTTTTTTAGCTTCTGATGAATCATCAGATGATAATGAGGATGAAAGTGGTGATGCTGACACAGACGATGATGATGACTTGATAGATGAAGATGATGATGAAAGTGTGTTACATGATGAAGATATAGTTGATGATTTACAAACAACTGACAAACTACAGGTAACACACAGTTTATAGCACTCATTATTATTATGACATGAGAGTTGGTCAACTGTTCTAAACATTTCACAGACATTTCCCCAGAACTGGTTACATGCTGGAAAGCACTGTATAAGGTTATATATAAAAGCATATAGTTGATGCAAACTGTTTGTTGTTCACAAATTTTGACAATATTTTTTATTCCTCAGCCAATAATTAGCTTAGGGGTATTGTCGTCTTCATGTACATCTGTCTGTCCATTTGTTTGTATGTCTTTTTGACATTAATACTCAAGAGTTAGATCTAGGGTCCCTCAGCGTCCGTAAAACAGACGCTTATAAAAATCAAATGGAGATTTTTTGAAGAAATCAAATGATCATTTTTTTCAAAATCAAATGGCTGAGTGAATAAATTTTACTGAGACTTCCTGTTCCCCTTGTAAACACGTTTTTTTACATGTCAACTCGATCTTCAGAGTTGTTTAAGCAACCCTTTTCCCGCAAAATG
>JAQQZZ010102294.1:0-16305 GCA_030265115.1 Mopalia vespertina
GCAGCAGCTACTTTTTCCATCAGTGACCCTATAACAAGAAGCAACAGAGCGACCAGATTGTCTCTCCATGTACCTGCTACACTCATTGTACTCTAGAACAAATGAGAGTTAGCCATTCTGAGTTAAAGGACAGACAGAGAAACAAAAGGATGAAAAATATCTAATCATCTAAACAAACGCCTCTCATTAACAATACTCAGCACTGTCTTATGATAAATGATGAACATGTCCTGACTTCATAGTGTAATTAAACAGAGATGCTTACGGCAGTTCAAATCATACCTATTCTTTAAGTGTCAAACTTTAATTTAAAAAAAAAAAAAGTTCCAGGTGAATTTTTAAAAGATAACTTTCCATTCACTTGAGGTATGTGTCGGGTAAAAGAATGCAATCATAGATGGAATTCCCGGAACCTAGGCAAATAAACAGAGCCACTGTGAACACTGTGTGACTCATGCAGTCTTTATTTACACCATTGTTTATGAGCCTTTTTTAAACGACTACATTGTGCCGAAATAAATTAAGTTAATTGTTGAGTGTTAATTGGACTACATTAAAACAAAAGTCAGACTGACTCATAGGCTTAAACACTGATAACCATATTATAAACTTCCAGAAAAGACCGTAACATCTTGTTGTTAATCACAATTTTTAACTGCTCATTTTAAACATTTATAAATGTGTCTTCCATAAGTTTACAAATCTACTGCAGTGTAGCATTAAGATTAGGCCTGCTCTCTGTCTCAGGTTTGCATTAAGTAAAAGTTATGTCTAAATAAAAACATTAATAAACTAATAAAACAATGAAACTCTGAAAAAATAAATTAAAGCTATGTAAACTAAAGTTACACTTTCTTTTCACTTTCTCACAATAACACCACGAACAACTGACTTACATTTATAAATGTATCATTTATTTCATAAAGTTCTTCAAACAAGATTTTTATTTTGATTTCTCCAGAACTTAAATTCACACATGTACAATAAAATGGTGAATAGTTAATTTTTATAACAAAAAGTTTTTTGTTTGATACTTGGCAAAATTAACTTTCTTAAATATCACCAATGTAAATTAAAGTTTTATTACGTTTGATTTGATAACTTACTTAATAAATAGGAGACAAAACGTGATACCATAGATCAAAAAGGGTTTTTATCTATAGCTTTCTAAATCAAAAGGATCTTGTCATTGAAAGACAAAATATTTTACTATCTTTTTAATTCTTCATCGTCTTCTAATGAATTTTTTTGATTATGGTTTCCAATTTAGTTACCAATAATAATATATAATAAATATTAAGTATTAAGTCTTTCATGGTTTCAGTTGAATCATCACATTTTTATTTTCATAGCTTTTCTTTTGATTGTAAAAAAAATGACTGACTACATAACCAGGCTTTGGGAAGACAATAAAAATTAGACTACACAGCATAGCAGATTTCCTTCTTCAAAACTTTTTCTTTTTCACAATTATCTACTTGTCATCAACGGTTCAGAGATGACACAACAACAAACAACCTTAAATTCCGAGATAATTGCTGTTTTCAAAGAGTTCAGAAAAACATCCATGCCATCAACATGATTTCACTTTGGTAGCCATTTTTTTTTACAAACCGGAATTCCGAGTGAAGACTACAAAAGATAAGTCAAAGGATATTCTGTGTATAACCAAAAGGGTGCGTGCATTAGAATGTGGCCAATTTCTTTGTAAATTACCCGTGTCTGTTTTATTGGTTACCATATTTATGTGTGAAGCTTTACGTTTCCTTGCCCCTATGTGCAAGGAGCCAACTCACTGGGTTAATTTTCCCATCATTCTATTTCATATCCAGCTCGCCCCTAATAAAACTTCAAAGGCTTCCAAGAACAGTGGCATAAAAGAAAGATGGTGGACATAAAATGAAGTAAGACAACACAGATCAGGAAAATAATGACTTAAACACATGGTCAACACTAATGTACAAATACTCTAAGTATATGTCAAATTCAAACAGACAAAAACTTAAAAACAAAAACTACTGAAACAGTTTCTCAGAGATTTTTGGCAATTGATAAGAACACTAACATGTAGCTCCTAAGTATGATATCCACTGGCAGCTTGTGTAAAAACGACAATAGTATTAAATTTCCACACAAAAATTTGAACTATTCTGGTATCCATGGTAATGGTTGTCAGGCGTTATCACCATCATGCAGAAGTCAAAGGAATTAATGGCCGAATAATAGATCATAGATGATGCGGTTTCTAGATTGACCAGAGATTAACTTAGACAATTTTACACATGGTCAACAGAGGCCTTGCAAGTCTTTGATAAGTGATTAAAAAATAAAATAATGCATCATTTAAAGAACAACAACCTGTCTTTGAAAGGAAAGTAATAGTTCATCTGCAGACTAGAAAGCTATCTGAAGTTACATGTACAATGGATTACCACTAACTAAATTCAAATCGATGTGACATTTTTATGATTGACTAGAGATAATGTTCCTTACAAAAACATTCATACTTTGCAGAAAAATTGAAATGGACAGAATTGCAAACGATGATGTAGCTATTTTTTTTTCAAATGTTCATTTTGTTTTCTTTATTGTCACATTTTGTTGTCTTTATTAGCGGTTATTTTCTGAACATTTAGGCTCTGTTTTTCTTTTCCAAATTGGGTTTTGGGAAGAAAGTTTTTCATTCTAGTGAAATATAAAACAAATTAATAAAATGTTTAAACTAGTTTTTCTTTAAGTTTTGTATAAAGATTTGAACTTACAAAAAATGTATGAAGGAAGTGGGTTTTTTTTATAAAGGGAGGGATTCCTAATGGTATCGACAGAAGAGAAATCATCCAACCAGTGGCTATTGAGGTGATTTACTATCACATCAAACGATGTAGTCTACCACCTAGGGATATCTCTCTGCTCTTTAAGTACAATGTAACTAGCTATTATAGTAAAACTGTGAATATACCCAAAAAAGACATGAACAATAAAAAAATCACGAATATACATGTAGCATTATTGAACACCACTGCAATGATTATTTCAAAACAGGAATTTCTTTACATGTGAAAAATAAATCTGTACCTTAACCACTTTGCTTTGTCTACATGTATTCCTTTGATTGGATTTTAACGCAATTAACGCCATAGTATGGGGTAAAAGTGACATAAAACAGGTTCCTTAGTTTGGATTAAATTATTTAGAGGAAAATAAAACAATAGGATGATTGTTTGTTTGTTTGATTGGTGTTTTACGTCGTACTCAAGGGAATTTCACTTATAAATATGATGACGGATTGTCCACTTCACACTGTTCCTTATCTCATTACAGTGGAAAACCGTGAGGAAACCTCGTAAAAACCACCAATATGACAGCTTTGTATTGCGTCTTTGGTGGTAAACAAGAAAGAAACCGTGTTGAAACCATGATCTATCAGTTGTCATTAGACAATGTCTCTTTTATACATCTGGGGCCGGTTGCTCAAAGCACTATTAAAATTAATCTGCTTTTATATGACTTAATACCATGTTGAAGATCTATCTCTAATCTACTATTAGCAATTTAATCTGGTGTTAGTGACTTACTCTTTCAGGCAACTGGACCCAGATCAAAAGGAACCTTAAGCAGTATATTGGAGGGGCTTTAGCAGTGCAACACACAAACCAACTGAACCAAGATGTTGGAGGCAATGGTAGCAAATGATAGAATTCTTATCAATAATGCAAATCTTTGGTAAATTTGAAAAAAAGACAGAATATATAAAGAAAACAGTACCAAAATAAACAAAAACTTAAAAAATCAACAAAAATGAAATAAACCAACAACAAAAAATAAAAAAATAAAAAAAAAACAATCCGACAAAATACAAACCATTTAAGCACAAGAAAAACTCATATACATGAAACATGTTAAACAAATTACAAAATAAACATGAGAACTTAACTTGAGATAACATATGGGAAACTGTACATACAAACTCACATTCTCTTTCTTTAAATCCTCTACAGTGTTTGGGTAGACAAAAATCTTTATGGTTATTGAGAGAACATAAGGATAGATTCCATACATAATCGTTAAATACACCTGAAATCTATCGACAAGGTTCTAAATGCTTTAAGACCCGTTCTGTAATATAAAAGGTATCGGTAAATAATCAAAGTTCTTCAACAAAGGCGACAAAACAGTGTATTGTGTTAATGTGCTGAGATTTCTATACCGATTGCGATCTTATTTATTCTTTGTTCGATAAAATCAGTACCTAATCTCGCCAGTGTTTAATGTTGGCTAGATTATCTTTGTCCCATTTCAATTCAGCAGTACAATAATGTGTTTACGGTTGTATAATAAACTGATCGGCGGAATAAAGAGGCATTTTGAAAGGTGAGGAAAATGAGAATCGTCAAACCAGCTGACGATTTCACGTAACGGCGGTAAAGCAAAAGACAGGTGTTGGATTGTCTCGTCAATGCCTTTTTTTACCTCCTTATGAGGAGATCAAGCAAACATGCTATCGAGCATAGTAATGAAAATCGAATGAATTGGATTGTTTAATTGCCAATGATAGGGTTGAACACTACATTTTCTTACAGTTCAAAATGATTTTCTGGGAAATTCTTAGATCACATCAGATGTGGTTTATAAATCTCAAAAAACATTTCTATTTATGAATAAAAACATAAACCACAAGAGTAGCCATTAAGTCTTTAATAAAACTACAAACTTCAATAAAGATTTTTATCATCCAGAATGTTGTGAAATTCAAAGTAAATCAATTATATTTATACAATGGTTAACATACAATTCATATACCACATAATTAATAAATTGATTAATCATAATGAGCTATCAAGCAATTAATTAACCACAAGGTGCTCTGTGGAATATGTACAAGAAAGGAATTTGGAAAAGAAGCATAAAAATACTGCTTAAGACTCTGTAGATGAAAAGTCACACAAGTTATGTTTTGAAACCACGTTAATAAATAATTAAATATATGTAATAAAATTAAACATACCTAATTCAGGGAAATGAGACGTCAGTTCAAGAGGTCAGTTAAATCAAGAATTTAAAATTGACTCAGAAAATCCAACAACTTTAGGTGAAACACAAACACAAATTGAATTGAACTGAAATTGTTTAAAATCCTAGTCAATTAAATTTACACTGCTGAAGAACTCTATTCCAAATTAAATCATACATGTATAAGAGTTTTGGTCTAGCCAGTTACCTTAAAAATTGTACTGATGGGGTGAGCCAAGGCTATATAATAAACCCCTTCAGTTAGATTGTGCCTGTTAACAGTACCCCTTGTGTAGTCACACAATATTCATATCCATATAGGCCTACCAGCGACTCATATTCTGGCGTATTGTTCAAATTAACAACGGCTAGATAAAAGAAAATGACAATGCCAAGCTTACTGTCAATACCGAAGGTTCAATGCTAAAACGATAGACCTATATAATTTTTTTTTCATTTTGTTAACTAGCTTTGGACTCCAAAGTCCAGTTTTAGGTTGAATGCTTGTACGATCAATAACACAAGCTTTTATCTCCAGTCTTCTCTGTTCCTTGAATACAACTAGATTGGGAAATTCTAAAGAACAAACAATGCATTTGGGGACACAAGCTTGGGAGAATGCCTTATTCAAAGGTGTCACCTGAAGTATACTGGGCTTTCAGTTAATCACAAAAGACTGCGTTATGATATTTCCAGAGGTGGCTAGGAGAAAAAGCACTCTATAATAAAATACCCTATAGTCCTTCTGTATGATAATATAACAAGAACCATTGGGGCAAAGCAAAAGTGTAAAATAGAAAACTTGACAATACATGTAAGAAAAAAGAAAGTTTATTCACTATTATATTTAATATAGGCGGTGCCAAAAATTCCCACCAGAACTTTTCTTGAGATCCATATATCTAGTGACCTACAATCATTGACATAAAATAATCGACAAAAACATTTTCATGTTTGATTAAACAGTTTATTTAAGAATTAATTTGTCATTGATTAATTGTAAAGCCATGATGTGTGCAAGTATGATAGTCTTTCTAATGTTAATGTAAAAAATTTTTTTTTAAAGTTTCATAATTGTAACTAGAAACATGAGCACACTTCCACAACTCTGTACCAACGTACTACCTTATGTAGTAAGACTTTAACACAAGGTCTCAAAATATAGGGAAATAAGGCAAGGTGGGCACATGTTATGTCAGGTAAAGTCACCTGAAAAACCATCATGTTCCCCCTGAGCCAAGGGATCACTTGAGTCCTTTAGGCTCCTTCAATCGTTTCACAAGATAAGCAAAAGAATAGATGTACGTCATCAGTAGAAGTCACACAAAATCTTGACAGGCATATACAGTTGTCAGGTGCTCAGACAATAAACACAATTTGTATTGGGAATGTATATGTTAGCAACAGGAGAGTAAGGCTTGTTCTGGTCATACAAATTAAACATGACCTCCATTCTTGATTAGAGTTTTCTGCCACACTTGTTTTTTATTCAGGTTGATTTTGTGAGGTGGATCAGACTACGTTTATACTCGAAAAAGCAAATTTTCTCTCTTCATTTATTCAAAATATACTTACTTATTAAGTCGCAGTACGGTTCATGGCACAGTTGTTCTGTGGCGATTTCATTAGTAAAATAATTGGTTTGTTGCTCTGATGGGTGTCTAAAGTTGTACTCAAGGGTATTTCACTTATATGACAACGAATTGTCTATTTCACATTGTTCCTTGCTCAAAAGCGGTGAAAACCTACGGCGGTAGGCCAACATAACCACTAAGCCCTGGCTACAGGCCTTGATTGCGGTTGCCATTTGGGGGTACATGTAGCTCCCCTTAACTTTATACCCACAACAAGGGAGGTGGGTTTCATAATAACACAATGTTGGCTGGCTGGCTGGTTGGTTGACGGGTGGGTGGTAAAGCAGTGTGATTATGCTTTAAACATAAATTGTACTGCCCTCATCTAAAGTGCCATATTGTTCTGGATAAAACGAGGTACATGGTAAATGTCAAAGTTGAATCATGTTCCACTCTTAAAGTGCTAGATTTTGAATACACATTTCTGAATGTATAAAGCCTGAGGTTGATTTGTAAATTATGACAATAAGCTTGTTATGTTTTAATTTTGATGTACATTCCACCAGAGCCCCCCCTGGCTAATAAAAGTCAGTCATATCTTTGTTCTTCTTTCTCTTTTTGTTTTGATGGTTTAAGGGCAGCCATACTGTGTTTATTCAGCACTGGTGGAAGATTAATTTTCAGACGCCCTTCCTGTTTTATCACTGTATTAGTGCTACAAAGTTGATCCACACAGAAAAACCCAGAAACTAGAGATTATCAGTTTATAATTCAGAGGATAATGATTGATAAGTTACAATAAATGAAAGGATTATTTGTTTGTTTGATTGGGGTTTAACTTCGTACTCAAGGGTATTTAACTTATATGACATGCCAGCCCAATGGGTGCAGGAAACCACCCTCGACACAACTGGCAACAAACAAAGACATCACTAGACAAATACAGGCAACAACAGGACACAATACAGACACCACAAACAAATCGGCTTACTGTCCCCCTTTAGCTCTGAGAGCACCAGGGCAACATGAAGCTCCCTCCAACCACCCGCATAAAGGAAAGAAAAGCTGTCGTCCTAGTTCACATTCATTAAGCCAATAGTTTAAATAATCGATTAATATTTCCACTCCATATTTGAATATTAATGATAAATGTGATGTAAACTGTTTAATATCCATATTTTAGTGGATACACGGACATGAATAAAGAAAACATAATTGTTTAGGAAATAGCTCTTTTAACACGTAGGACATAGGCATTGTCCTACATTGTTGGTACATGTAGATTTAAAACTTGTTTATTTCTTGTTTGCTTGTCTGGTACAAAAATATAAGTTTGACAGGATAGAATGTTCAGCAGAAAGCTTACTAGCTATGGAGGAAAACATGCTTATCAAATATAGCAGCTACACTGTATTTAGTTTCTCAGTGTCTCCTTAAGCTATAATACATTTGGTATGTGTGTTCCGTTGGATTATTTCACAACATTCTAGATATTAGGAGTAGAACTAGCCTACATGTATCATTCATTTATTCCTGCTCCACAAGTACTATACATTAGAGTGTAAGTGAATAACACTACAAACAACACTGCACCACGATTATATGCATAACATTGAACGTACAGTCACCGGCCTCGTCTCACTGTATGACCCCCCTAAGGGTGTTATATAGGAACAGTGGTGGGCGTACAATACATTGGCATTGTCCTACATTTTAGCTAACTGGGACAGCCTAAGTTTTTTTTTATAAAAAGCTTTAAGAAGGGGTACTAGAGAAACTACTTGTTAACAGTCGGAAAAAAGGAATGGCTAAATACATCCTTCACATCACTTTACATCTCTGTCACAATCATCATTTAATAAGCCGCTTTTAATGTTTGAAAAAAGAAACTACAAAAGAGTCCACGTATAATTGACACGGGTCCAGATAAGATATGAGATTTTTTAACTAAAGAGAACAGTAATTGTTTGAAATCAAACAAGCAAACAACCACAAGCTCAGAATATTTTGTTTGATATTTTTATTGTAGAGAAAGAAAGTTTTCGTGTATTTTTTTTTTTGTTGGTTGAGTGATTTGGGAGTTGGGTGGTAGTCAGGTCCTCATTCAGTATAGGAGTATGATTTCAAATCAAAAAACAACCTGATTCATCTTTAAACGCCTATAAAAAGAACTATCAGTAGATTATATTAAACAAAAATAAAGTTTATCTTCCCAAAAACTTGTCTTCTTAGTAAAAGCGCCTATTACCGAAGTAAATGATCTAAATGATGAAGCCTTAGACAAGAATAGGCAGTATTTATTTTACTACAAAACATTCAGTTTCCACCATTCAAAATTTCAAACGTCATTTTTGGAAATCAATTTGTTTTTTTCAATAATACTATTGCAAATATGATCGGATGTACAGACTAATTAGTGTTTAATGCACTGCTTCAGGCTTTTTCACTTTTAAGCAATGCAGAGTCTAACAAGTGCCACACAAACAACAATAAAATATGAAGTGTTTGCCCTATTGGAAAATTAATCTCCCCCAATGCTATATCAAGACAGTATGAGTATCAGGGTGTGCATATCCTGGTTCCTGCACCAGGAACCTCGTGCCTGCACCAGGAACCTCGTGCCAGCACCAGGAACCTCGTGCCAGCTTGGTAACAAAAAATAAACAAAGACATAGCTGCAATAGTAAGAAAATTTATTTCTAATGATTAATGTAGTATTAACATCAAAAGGAAATACATACAGGATATTTCAGTTTGAATAACAAAAAATACTGTATTGTTTGAGGGAAAGTTAAATAGGATACCTCACAAGTTTTGAGTAGGAACCTTTTCCACCATTCAAGTCAGAAATGTTTGTATTGTATTCAAACTTCACTGTGTAATGCTACTCAGTAAGAACTTTTCTTATATATTGCCAAGTCACATTGCCAAAACATTTATCTTTCCCTCTATTTGCCAGCAGAATTATTATATATTCAGAGCAGACATATGTGTGATTTGGTTCCTTGCTGGTGCATCACAATGTTTATACCAAACAGCTAGGGGCATGGCTATAATTGAAATAGAATCAAAGAAACAACTTTTTTTTCTCAGCTTTTCTGCTGTTAAATGAAAGTTATCACCTAATTTTCATGGACTTGACTTTATAAAATCCATTTTAAAATAAATTCCTGAACCCAGGATATCTGTATTTGCAGTCGAAATACATGTACACTGGAGTCCTCCATATCATCTGTCAAACTGAAGAGAGTAGACATCAGCAAGGTCAAAGTTCAAAGAGTAATAACAAAAGTGTATATACTGCAGTGAAATATCCCTTTTAAGTGGGAAACAAATTCACTGGTATCGAAATAATAAATGAAGTATATATATGATAAAAACATAGTTTAAGGTGGTGGTCAGTGAAATTTCAGTTAGATTGTTTGTTTGTTTGTTTGTTTGTTTGATTGCGGTTTAACGTCGTACCCAAGGGTATTTGACTTACTGACACCACAAACAGATCGGCTTCCTGTTCCCCTTTAGCTCTGAGAGCACCAGGACAACATGAAGATCAAATTTCAGTTAGAAGTACATGTATATTTATTCAAAATATATTTATAGGATAACAATGTTCACCAAAACAACAGTAAAAACACCACAAAATAAAGTAATTTCTTCTGTTGGAAAATAAATGTTCCACCAAATAAAGACAGTATTTCTTTGTCTGGGACAGACTCACCGAAACCACGCAAGGGCTGTGATGAAGAGAAATACATGATGTACTGTGTTCAAAGTTTGCTCAGAGTTCAGACACTTTTAATGTTGATTTACTACAGCTTGCATAACTTGATATTTCAAAACTCTTTTAAACTACACCCAATTTAGGTTGCAAACAAAGCAGAAATACATTCGTCAGAGCTTAGAATGTAGATCTTGATATTTTCACCTGTCTAACAGGGTAGTTCAGATTGAACATGTGTGCATACAGAAATTGGTACATCTCCCCAACACTGTTTATCTGACTACTGAAGGGAACAAAACAATACAACAACTGTGGACAAGTGTATATGGGTGGGGGTCCATTTGCCTTTGTCTGGCTTTACAACGGGGATAAAAGGCTGAAAAAATAGTCCCTGTAAGAGTCTATATACTTATGTGCTTTACTCCAACATTCAGCCATTCTTGACAACTTCACTTGAACCTCTAGCAGAGGACAGTGGCATTATGAAGATTTTCTCATAAAATAGAAAGGAAAGGAAATATGAAAAAGCTGTTCGAGTTCCCATGCGGAGGAATCACAGCAGGAATTAGTCACAAATTTGAAAACAGATTAAGGTTTCTTATTTTCATCAGAGATTTTGACTTATCAGGCTCATATACATGTACAGCGGGGGCTTCAATAATATAAAAGTTACAGTCCCATGGATTCAGTAGACCAAGATTTCAGTCCCAGTTATCAGAATTCTCCTACATGTACATACAAATGTTTATGTTGATAATCATACATTATTGCAGGTAGAATTAAAAAAATATTAAATTTCATCAAAAATATATTCAATATTCCACATGTTTATTGTTTCCTCTCTTGAACAGGTCTTCAAATTAATTGTTCATTTGTTTGCTTCAACAAGTAGGCTGAAAACCCTGTCAGCTGACTAGGTCTTGTGAGTCTGACACAGTGTGAAAAGAGGGTGGTGTCTCGAGAAAGAGATTTGATTGGTCAATATTGGTTTTGTTTGTTTGTTTGTTTGATTGGGGTTAAACGTCATACTCAAGGGTATTTCACTTATATGACGATGGCTTATCCACTTCACACCGCTCCTTACCTCATAAAAACCACCAGTGCCAGTGCCACATTGTGTGACTTACTCATATACCTGATGTTCGACAGATGGACTTGATCTGGTGAATGGTATATGGAAGTAAGATTAGTAAGTGCACTTGCTAACCACTAAGCCACGGCCAAGGGTCTTTACCATATGAAGGCTATACCTGTCCTTGTACAAGTCGAGAGTTCTACCACATCCAATGCCACACTCAAGATTATATATAGCACTGTCTGGCATCTGCACTTATATGTGTTTTTTTATGTAACATGTTGTACTCATGAATCTTTCCCTCATTATCAGCTTTACATTCAGAGTTTGCAGACAAATCAAAAAGAAATCTTATAAAAAGCACCAATGGCAGGCTAACACACGACACACTGAGTCTGAGCAACAGTGCAGCACTGGTATTAAATGTGAATACTTAAAAAAATAGTTGTGTCTTTAATAGGTAAAGTGAATATTAACAGTATTTTCTTTATTTGTTCAACCTAATACAGTGCTATTCCAAAATAACAAAAATACTGTTTGTTCAAATAATTAGAAAATTCCTTAAGATTTTGGTAACACAAGCTGTAACATGAAACTTACCTGTGTCCAATGGGTGTTCAAGGGCCAGTACATATTGTCTATTTAATGTAAGAGTCGAAAAATCTGCTGTGTTTTACACAAATCTGTGAAATAAAATTTTAAACAAATAAATAAATCAACTGTTTTTAAAATTACATAACTTGATTTAAGGAATAAATGATTAAGGGCATTACATACTTAACTATGGAAGGATGGAAGCAAGGGTTGATGGTCAGTTATCTGACAATAACTGATAAAAATGGAGTCACATTTCCATGTTAAATAACAGCTACTGATCACATTTTCAGCTAAATTTTTAAATAACCAATTAAAATATTTACCATTATTCCTAACCTTGAAACATGCAGATCCTGGTATCATTTTTTTAATAATGTATTGCAAATTGACAGTTTACTTTTATCAACACCGTTTGATTGATTGATGATTGGTGTTTTACGCCATGCTTAAGGTTATTTCACTTATATGATGGCGGTGTGTTCCAACAATAATTACCACTATCAACTGAGTGTTTTGATAATGTTAGAAAGTTAACCTTCCTCGATTGGCAAGTAAGGACAGCATTGCTACTCTTCAAATAAAATTGCCCTTAGCCAGAGGGCCATGAAGTTTGGGTAACAGCATTTGTATGCATACATTAAAGCACAACCAAAATTAGTCTGAGGCAGTCCATACTTGTTTGAGTTGTTTCATGTGGTAAATAACGCAAATTACTATATCATTAAATATCCAAGAATACAAGTTTTTTTTAAATTTTACATGTACTTTTGCAACAAAGCATTAAAAAATAGTGTAAATGTTGTATGCTTATTTCTACCTTTTTTCCAGCTTCTCTGGCCATTCACGATAATATATTTGTTTCCAGTAAAGAATATAAAACTTGGGTACTAGGTAGGTAGGGATTCTTTTTTAATTTTATTTTTGAACTAATAACAGAGACCATTTTTGTTTGAAATTGTGTCATAAGGCCATTATATCTGAAAAGAGATTTCATTTTTTAATGACAGTTTAAACAGAATAACCCTATCCCTTTTTGGTGAAGAGGTTTTGCCTTTACCACTTCATGAAAAGTAGCTCCCCATTTCCCCACAAACAGCAATAAAAAAAAATTAACTGTTATTTTTTTGTTATCATGAATTTTTTGGGTAGGTGGGGTTATGGGAAACAAACAAAATTATTATGGATGGCCTCATAATATGGATATCCAATAGTTCCCATGAAATTAAACCCAGCTTAACTAACAAAGAATGTTCATTCATGTTTGCCTGATGCATCCGAACTTGTGCAAGGGTGACTCTGCAGAAAAAGTGTGACTCTGTGGCGTGTAACTGGGGTGGGAATCTACTGGGACAGTCATAAGCACCCAAAAAGGGTCAACTGAGCTAACAATGTTATTTGTCAACGGAGAACTATGGCAGGTCCTAACCTAAGAATACGATATTAAAACTTATATAGTATTGGGCCTAGATATCTGCTGGCACCTATTATTTGTACAAACAATGAGAAGGCTTCCTTCTTTTCAATCGTTTCTTCTGATCGTCATGCGGGCACACATTTCACAGAAGGGGGTGGGGTCGACAGTTTTATTGTCTACCTACAATGCCTGTATAAAGAAGCCCGATAGCTGTCTGAATAACAGCTCTGCATTTTAACCCCCAAACTTTTAATTGTATCTGGAAGGATTTTCTGCAAATTTTAAAAGCAGAGTTTAAGCACGTTAGAAGACCGGTTTAAAAGAGAAATTTAATATTTTTATTGTTTAAGTCGCAAATTAGAAGATAAGCGAAGTGAATAAAGCTTCCGTTCTTGTACCTTCCTGAAGAAGTTGACATTTATTTACGCACTATTTCAACTGAACACTACTATATGTTAATCAGGACAGTGTTCTTTCAGTCAAAAGTATATATCTTTATTAAAATACAATTTAATTGGTTTACTGTACTTTGCTTGATTGGCAGACCTGCAGTCTTTGTCTAAATTTGAATTTTGCTACTGATTTTGATCAATTTTGTTATCCGATAATCATAAAGTTTGTGTTTTAAAGCAATTTGGCATTCTTTTTCGACATGGCACATTTATGTATTTAAAAAATCAGCAAACCAGAGGAAAATGCGAATGTTAGGTTACCTGACAAAATTTTAGAGGGCCGATTTTTAGGTTATGCCGGAAAAGATTACAGCACAGGCCTGAAGATGTGAAGCATTTCCAAACAGTTGGAAAGTTAATTTTCCTCCAGTGCTAAGTAAAGAAAATTAGTTTTTTAGGAGTACTTTCTGACCATTTTGTGTATTTTTGTGTTATAGCATAGTACAGAATATTACTTTCTGTGTGTATTTTGATGACCTATTGGTGTATTTAACATAAATTATGTATACAAAATACTCCAGAATACACCGGGTAGGCAGATCTGGATTGGGGTTCAACATTGTTTCATAAGGTTATTTCACTTGCACATGGCACATGTAATGTAACTTCACTTAGTAAGCTTATACGACAATGTGTCAGACCAATGCATGAAGAAAGCCATCCTTACTGTCACTGGCAAAAACCCCCTAAAAAACAGGACATGACGCAAAACTACAGATTTGTCTTGCATCGTAGCTCAGAGACCACTAGTGCGAAAGGAAGCTCATGCCAACTAACCATTGACTTGTTTGAGTGGGGTTTAACATCATACTTTTAAGGTTATTTCACTCACATGAGGGCGTGCCAGCCCAATGGGTGAAGGAAACCACCCTCAACACCACTGGCAACAGATAAAGACATGCAGGCCTGTGCTGTAATCTTTTCTGGCATAACCTAAAAATCGGTCCTCTACAATTTTGTATTTCCCCTGGTTTGCTGATTTTTTAAATACATAAAATTGCCATGGTGAAAAATAAAGCAAAATTGCTTTAAAACACAAACTTCATTGATTATCGGATGACAAAATTTCTCAAAATCAGTAGCAAAATTCAAATTTAGACAAGATTGCAAACAATTTGGGAAACCTATAAATAGGTCCTCCTAAATTGAGTTTGCATAACCTTGGGGAAACCCCGTTCTGACCGTTCTCCCCAACAGCACAGGCCTGATATACATTTGCAGGACATGCCCGGTAAAAATTCAGATTGTCCTGTAAAGTTCCCCAGAATTTAACATTGTGTTTAATGGCCTGCAGGACAAAATTGGAAAAACATCTGATGATATATTTGAAACATTTCTACCTATTTCTAACCAATCCCATTTCCATGTTACGTAACAATACAAAATGATCAAATTCACAGCTGAATTTTAAAATACATTGTATTTGATCAAATCATTTTTCCTATTAAATATTTCAAACCTGCTCTACATGTATGTACACATGTGTGTGTTTGTGCATGTATATGACGCTTTACTTGTTTAGTGTAGCCAAAGTCGGCATGTTGTAATAATCCAGTAGGGCCATGCTCATTGTTCTCTGGACATATAAAATATGGCTACCGTAGGACTCATAAATATTAACAATAAAATGCAAAAAACATGCAAAATATATTTTGAAATTCTGCTGAAGTAACGTATTTCATTCAAATGATTTAATTGTTCGTGTTGATGGCAGTAGTCTTGGTTTATAATTGTGAAATACAGTGCCCATTACACATCAGTCTCCTGAAGCACCAGCGGATCGCGTGATGACCAGAACCATTATTTCTTAACAAAGTTCTGCCTGATCTGTCCTACATGTAGAAGCTCTTCTTTGTTTTTTCCACATTGCTTTTAGAAAATTCAATACATGTAAATGGATTTGAAGACGGTATGCTATTTTTAGCGGCTATGTCATTATGATCTACATCTTTCGCAATATAAAGACGGCTAAATAGTAAATTACCCAAATAATTATTTTTGTGGGAGTATTCTTACTGACAGCTGTTACATGATATTGTAAATTCTAGGTAACTACACAATTTATTACATTAATAACTCCACTACGAACATAATCAGAATACACTCTATGTTACCATTTTACCTTTACTATTGATTTAAAATATCATAACTTTTGGTATTCTATTTAACTCTGCAAATATGCCCTGTATACACAGACAACCAACCCTGGCATTTATAGTCAAACATCAACTTCATTTCTTATCATTATAAACCACTCAATCACTTCCCAATTTGAAAATGTGCATCTGACGTAGTTCAAACAATTTCTCAATACATGGCATTTAACCTACATGTAATGTATCAGAGTGGTAGTGAATGTCCGCTATCTAGACTCCAGTTGACTAGCCTTCTATTTTTGTAGAAGGCCGGGTGGCTGAGTGGTCTAGGTGGCCTGCATTTACTGCTGGCGATTCGGTGCCTAA
>JAQQZZ010102305.1:0-10743 GCA_030265115.1 Mopalia vespertina
ACAAATACTGCGTGTTTGATAATGGAATATCATGATTGTCAGCTGGACAATTGGTCATCAACTCGCTCTTGACACTAGGTGAACATTAAATGTCTCCAGCTGACAAAATCATGATGTTCAACTTTCAACCATGCAGCGTTTGTATATTCAGTTGTCTGGGCAATAGCAGTGAGCGTCCGTATTAAAACAGCCCCTGGCCGATATGTTCAAACGCTCTGCAACAGATTCCTAGTTATTTGATCATGGTGAACATTGAGTGCTCTGACAAAACAACATCAGAGCTAGATGGCTTACTACAATAACAAGTAATGTGTGTATAATCCCCGCTGAAAAACACATCCGATTGCGCTTTGTAATAATGTTATTGATAGAACTGGGAAGTTATCGCTTAAGTACAAGACGTCCAACTCAAAATAAGAGGGACGAGTATTGTAGATATTCATCGTCGACCATAAACACAAACTGATACATTTAACTGCCCGTATATGTATTATAGAAAAAAATAATTAAATTGCCCAGAACTTAGCTAATTTCTTGGCCTATACAGGATTCCACAACTCAACATTTCTAAAAAGTTTTATATGCCACCTTTACGATATGGTTCATCTTATTTACAACGAATTAATCATATCGTGGAAGACGATAGGATTCACAAGCTAGAAGAAATAATTATATTGCTGCTATCAAATGAATTTGATATGAATAGTAACCGTAATGGTTGTACACAAAATAAAGCAGATTTTGTTATATCTTATATCTCACATGTCGACGATTATAGCTACCAATCAAACCAGTGTGTATTTATACCGGCGAAAGACACGAACAGTAGTAACTTTATAGACCATCCATGAACATGGTGAGAAGAGCAAAGACCAATTATAGCATACAAGATAAACTTCAATCTGAAGTACCTACTGGTTAAAGCGAAACTTTCCTCTGGGTCAGATGACGTGTTACTCGCATTCTCCTGAGAGACAAATTGATTGGTTAGTTTGGAATACTATTTTGCAGGTTGCTTTATTTAAAAGTCATACCGAATATCTTGTTTGCCACATATTTATCACATACTTTTTATACCATATCCATGGTCATTAACGTGTATATTATCACCTTGATGTGAATGGTATCTTACAGCTCTTCTCTTTATTCTTATCCGTTTGCCATATTTTTAACTCTCGATAATCCCGTATTGACCCGTTTCCTTGACATTACCTGAACGCGGTCAATTGATCCAAGGCGATGATAAATGCTCTCTGCCACATACTATTTCAAAGGTGCTAGGTTCTGGTAAAGCTATCTATCAAATGCAACGTTAGGCTGTTTAAAAGTTTCTCTACACTAGTATTTTATCAATTCTAACGTTAGGGTCTGGTAAATCTTCTCTACCGCGTATTTACTAATCTCAACGTTAGAGTCGTTAAAGTTTCAGTATACAATAGTTTTCCGCCAATTCCGACGTTAAGCTCTGTCAAAGATTGTCTGCCATAATTCTTTATCAATTCCAAAGTTGTTAAAGCTTCTCTTCCTGTTCACGTCAGGTCTGTTAAAGCTTTTGTGCTAGTTCTTTATCAATTCCAACGTTAGGATCTGTTAAAATGTCACACCGCCATAAGTGTCGGCCAATTGCAAAATGAGCTCTGTTATAGTTTCCCTGCCATAGTTTGCTGTCAAATCATTGTGGCGAAATCAATAAGCGCAAATCACAAAATTTGCTTGCAATATTCAAATAAATGCATATGATATTTGATAAAAAATTATTGCATTATCTGTTAATAGCGAGCCCTGAAATCAACTATATAAATTTTGGGTGTTCTGCATTGTTAAGTCTCCTATAATATATAGTAATAATAATAATAATCTTTATTTACACACGGGCAGACTATCCGTTTCACGGTTGTTCTTATTTTTATGAGCAGTGGCCGCCGTTCCAAGCTTGAAATTCGAAGTTTCCCGCTGAAACACAGATTTCTATACAATCTGCCACATTTTCTCCAAAACATTATAATTTGAATATATTTAGACGTTGAACAGGATAGTATACGCATTTCTATACTTTTTTCATGTTTAAAAAAAAAAAAAAATTATGTTGGCCGATGTGGCCAGCGCTCTAACCGACTGAGCCACAGAGCCTCACCGCAGACCGATAGACATATTTAGCCAATTGTTTACATTCTTTTGTAATCATTTGTTACAAATAATTCATTTCTTTTCAACTTCAATATACAATAGACCATGATGCTATTCCAGTCCATAAACTGGTCGTGTTATTAATGTTCGAATGGACAAGTACAGGAAACCCTTGATAGTGGGAACATTCGCCTTTTAATTAAAATATATAAATCTGCCGTAGTTGCCACTGGGTCTGATGTGGGGATTGCCGAATCTCAATGGATCTGAAACTGACAGTACAATATGTTCATCCTTAATCAAACTCCGTTACAGCTCATAAATACCGACTTCGTTAAAACTGACATAAATCTATAGACAAACTGTAACAGTAGGCGGGCACTCCCCATTGATCGGTAGATTATCAAAGGCCATGTGACAAGAGAAAATTGCTGTGTAAGTATACAAAGAGACTGATCAATTCAATGCTGGATTAATAGAAGATGAGCTTTGTTACAGATAGAAGTCTTTTTTACAAAAAAAACAATTTATAGATTAACCCGAACGGAAGACTACGGATATCAGCAACACTTAACTATTACTTGATATAATGCAGCACCTTTGACGATCATAGTTGAAATGAAGACGCTTGATGTTTAAGTTAAACACTCAAATACAAGATGAATACGGTTATGTCCATAAAAGAAGATGAATTTACGAAATATATAGGTTAAAAGAATTTCAAGATTTGTTTTATTATATTATAGTTGTGTTAGTTCCACTTTGTACATATATGTCATTAAAAGATCAACGTAACTTGATTTGTTTGTGTGATTGTGGCTAAATTTAGTACTCGAGGCTATTTCATTTATATGCCTACGGATTGTTCACTTCGCACTGTTCGTTGCTTAAATCCGGTGGAAAATCGGCAGATAACCTCGAACCCGTAAGCGGTAGATCAAAGTAGGATTATAAGGCCAACACGCTAACCACTTGGCAATGGCAGCGGGCCTCTAAGCCATGAAGATAATATTTCAAGTGAAGCAATTGAAGTAACAAATGCCACCTTGTAAGACGATTTTCATTGTAAATCCAGCCCTTTTTTCCCTTAATCCCAAGGGCTCAATGTTTACGGACCGAGGCCGTGGCTTAGTGATTAGCGTGCTGGCTTACTAATTCTACTTCGATGTACAGTTCATGGGCTCTTGTCCGTCTGTCGACCATCAGGTACATGACTGGGTAACACGCGGGGTGTTTGTACGAGGTTTCCTTTCGGTTTTCCACTGTTATAAGGCAAGGAACAGTGTGAAGTCGTTATATTAGTGAAATACCATTGAGTATGACGTTAAACCCCTATCAAAAATGAAATCAATGTTAACAGACGACAAGAAGCTTAAGGCTGCTCCTATTTTATTGCATACTACTTGTTGATTTGTTTGTTTGTTTGATTGGGGTTTAACGTCGTACTCAAGTGTATTTTACTTATATGACGACGGTACTATTTGTTGAAGTTATGCAAACGTTAACTCACAGAGCAGATATATGTTGTTATGAAAATAATAACGATTGTCTTTTGGGGAAATTTAAAACTTGAGAGGCTCGTTTGAGTAAGAACATCCAGGATTAAGACAAACTTCATTTAAATGATACTGGACTATCTATACCCAATTTATTGTATTCAATTCCCTTATGTTAAAAAAGGCCACTGAAGTCATACAACTGTGTGTCACGGATTTATTTGCTTAAAAAAGGCGTTTCTGTATTGGACAACACATACCCACTCCTTCCCGAAAGAATGACCTCAAAATAAGGGTCTTCTTCTAAGAAATGGAAGCTAGTGCTAACATAAATTGCACAACTCTACCATTGATGATTTCAAATTAACTTTACCAGTCAGTGTTGAGTTCCCGTATTTGAACTGGGTGTGAAGAGAATACAACAAAACCATGTTGCTGGGGTTTGCAATGTGCTCACACACGAACACGTCTGGTATATTGATTTAAAGGAAAACAAGTACAAGATGCAATTAAAAAAGAGCATAGATGGCTTAAAGCTTACTATGATGTTATTATCAAGGATGTTTAAACGAGCCTAATGTAAACTCTATTCTATGTCAAAGTCAATTTACTTTAACTAAATTTGTAAGTTCCTTGTCTCGTTAACTGACTCACTGTAGAAAAACCATGCACTCAACAACAGTCATGTATTCAGAAGTTCCAATAAAGCATTATTTATTCTAAGACTCCGTTTCGTCAGACCCCAATCTGATATAAATTGCATATTACACAGTCCTTTATCTTTCAGTATTTGTGGCAGGAAATTGCCACAAATAACGAGCCGACTATCAAATATTTGTGTGTTTACTGTGTTCGCCAGTTAGAGGCAGTCAGTTTGAAGAGATTATTGATTTTGTATCGTTTACAGTAAATCAGTCCTTTTCTTAAATATTTGCAAAATGCATACATTTAGAAACAACCAAAGCCAAGGCGTGTGTGTGTTGTCATAAGGGAAGTGTAACACGTAATGTGCATTTTATAGTAAACGGGGGGTGAAGGGGGGCTATGTATATTGGAGGGGAGCTATGTATATTGAAGGGGAGCTATGTATATTGAAGGCGAGCTATGTATATTGTCGAAAGGCAGATTATTTCATTGTGGCTTAAGTCATATTTGAACAGTTAATGCAAAATCCAACATCAAAAATGACACGTTTGATATGTTAAAACTTGTATGTGTCATTTTCAGTTCGGTTTGTTTCTCTTTGTGATGCTGAGTGCTATTAGTTGGAGTTAAAATAAATAAATTGGAAAACAAAACCCCCCCATAAAATTGTGCCCATGTGTTCTCGCCACAGCGTAGCTGCAATACCACTGAATGTGGCGTAAAACAATCATCAACCAATCAATCTTTCAGACTTATTTCTTTCACCTTAATGCAGGGGAAATTCGAAGATACAGATGTCTAGTATCTCAACTTCCCAATGCATCTGAAACAAGTTTGATTAGGTTGGTCGTAATCTGCTGATGGGTAGGTCATGCAAGTCTTATTCGCTTCTACTTTACTTAAATTTACATCCTTGAAACTTTGGTGACACGTTTTGAACATCAGTCTTACAAAATGTCGTAATGTTTTTTTGTGTGTGTGTGTGTGGGGGGGTCTTTTAGATACAGAAGTAGGACGAAACGGTTAAATGATATTTTGTTAGGCCAGACAAAGGCGGATTCTAACCGGAAGTGGAATCCTGCACTCTGAGGTCAACAAAAGACCACACGTTGCTGTTTTGCTACATTGCGGATCGCCTGTTCGCAATAAGATACTCAATCCGTCTGTTATATGCTGATCTTGCCAATGAAGACAACCTGAATGATTAAGAGATTTTTTTCCCAAAATCGAAAGCGCATGTTAAGGGAAAATATACCCCATAATAAACATGACATAGTATTCTTACAAATGGTTAACGTGATAAATCATATAACCAGGATAAATTGGGGATCCAGAAAACTGCAATTTGCCAATTGCTGACATCAATTACTCGATTGGCCATTACAAAAAGCTATGTTTATTCAACGTATGGCCGTTTCACTCATCATTTAAATAGTTATCCAGTGGTATTTCCATATGCGCTCTTTATCTGTTTGTTGTTAAACATAAGTTTGTTTCAGTATACGGTTCAATATATTGTTAAAATAAGTCCAATAAGTTCAATTCAGTGCAAAACAAAATTAACTATATTGCGTCCATAGATTGGCATCGTTTCGTAGTTTACGTCACCAGATTAGGCCTGCGTGTGAGGGTCATCACATCTATTATGACAGGCTTCATATTGAAACATTGATACAAAGAGATATATTGGCCTTGATCATTTCCTACACATGTACATTTTATTTCGCTTATGTAGGTTTATGACCTTTAACACTGCTAAAATTAATATTTCCTGGTTTTAGAGCAAACATTTAACCCGCTGTCATTGTTTTGTTTTTTTCCCGCTAAAATCAAATGTAACAAATTTATTTATGAAAAACTGTTAATATTTCCAGCATATTAGTTTGTCGATTTTAATAATTATAATAGCATAGGTTGGTACTAAAACGCTATGTAACTTTACCAAGCTCTTTTCGATTGAATTCCGTTTAGATCTTTCACAGCGGGTTCACTGAGTGATTGTTAAATATACCCAAGGGGGAGGGTGGGAGGTTATTATCCTACAGATGATATATTACACTTAATCTAAATACAAGTTGATTCTGAAACTATTTACACTCGACAGAGATAGCAATAACGCCACAAGCGGCATTATGAAACGGCTAGCTTGTCAGCACAGGCAAACATGGGGGAAGGGTTTATTCGACTAGAATTTGCAATTGCTAAGTCCTTTGTGCAATAACTTTCGCGTGAATAAACATCTCGTGAATTCCGCTATCAACTAATTTGTATTGGACTGATAGATGTCTAGGCTTAAATAGTTTATCCGGCAAAATTTGCATCCACTCGTGATTTCGTCTTACATGATAGTCGCATTGAGGATATCTAACAATAAATCGAGGATATCTACTGTTTGTTGGTAGATACGATTAATATTTCATCATATCCATCGACTAACAGTAGATTTTCTTTTTATTTTAAAACGAACCATATTTGTTGCTCCATTAAATTAGACGCCTAATTACCTCCACCCATAGAGGCTGCTCCAGAAGGGGAGAAAACTCATAGTGACAAAAAAGTAGCCCCATCTACAGTGAAAATATCGAAAGTCATATTTTCACAGTAGCGATAACACAGCTATCAATATCTCACTGATATGATGTGTATTTCTCTGATAGTTTTCACTATCTCATTGTTTGGTATAGAATAAAGGTTTGAGTTTTTTTTAAGTTCACTTACAGGTACGAGAACGAATAATAGTATTTACACGTAAAAGCAGGAAGAATTATAATTAAATAAACAGATGCTATTAAAAAATAATTAGGTATAGGCTGGTACAGTAAAAAATATTGTATGTTAATTGACAAGAAGATCGTAATAAAATGTAAACCGATTTGATATAACAAGATTGTGTTAAGAACATAATGCCCTATTTACACTGTTCCTAAAAAATTCCTTTGGTTTAAAAATGTCTATTTTGGAATGACTATCACATAATTATGTCGTTAAATGTTTTAAACGTCCTTCGGACATTTATACGACATTTAGATAGGTAAAAAGATTCTGTTTTCTCAGACGTCTGGACGGACATGTGAAATTCAGTTCCCCAACCAGGTAAGAGGAATCAACCTCTGATTGGATACATTTATGTAAAAATAATAAATCAGCCACCTGTCTGCGGCCAAACAGAGTTGGAAGATTGAATAGATAACATAACTCAGTATAGTTTTCACTACTCTATGGAGGATTCGTTTTGTAACATAGAAATTTTATAAACTTTTTTTGAATTTTTTTATATTTTATCACATAGATATTTTTGTTGTTGGTTCCAAACCTCTGAACAGAATTCATCTAAGTTCCGTACAATAGAGCAAAATAAAGCTCTAACACCGCTTAGACCGGTAAAACTACGAGTATATCTTTTCAAAAATCCTAATAACCTCCAGGCTTTACTCAGAATTGTGTTTATATGGAGCCTGAAGGATTAATCCGAAGACAAAATAACTCTCAAGTCTTTAACAATATTTACCTGGCTAGACTGCATGGAAGAGCATTGATTGGTAAAAGTAATAACACAGCATTTAGTGATAAACCCCAAGTAGAACACCAAGAAGTTTTGCTGTCCAGGGCCGTCTGAAGGCCATGAAACTGGTCTAAACAATCGATTTGTTTAAATACTTTAGTGTCATCCGCATAGGTATAAAGTTTTAAGGATGATACACAATTTGATAGGTCAGCTCTATAGATGACAAAGAGAAGCGGATCAACACTGGAACTTTGTAGAACACCGGATCTGACGTCCCTCTAACTAGATGATTTACCATTAATGGCCACAGACTGTTTGCGATCTGAGACAAGATTTCAACAAAAAAAGAGTATAACAATATAAACTCAAATTTCTGCCGACTTAGATCATTAATTGACAAACATTAATAATGACGTTTGTACTGGTAAATAAACCCACTTTGGACTAATTTGTCAGCTAGAGCAATATAAAAACAATATACAACTTTTGTTACCGTTGGGTGTTTAAAGATGCTGGTTTTCGTCTGCATAGGAAAATCTTTAATTGAACGTTGAAAAGTTTGGCAAAGCTTAGTAATCAGCATTCACAGTTTCACTACTCTGCGACACTCACCATAGCCCTTTCGCTGCCATATTGACGGTCAACACCATACTCAGCCATTCACAGTTTCACTACTCTACGACACTCACCATAGCCCTTTCGCTGCCATATTGACGGTCAACACCATACTCAGCCATTCACAGTTTCACTACTCTGCGACACTCACCATAGCCCTTTCGCTGCCATATTGACGGTCAACCACGTCATAAGTAGAATTTTAAGAAATCACCTATCAGCTCTTTCGAAAATATGAATAAATTCTACATCCGGTGTGACAATACATAACCTCAATCAATTACGTAGACCTATGTTATTTACTGAATTCGCCATTATGCACTACTATTAAAATACGCGTTTGCGCCTCCTCTGGGTCTTGTATTTACTCAGTGAACCTGTCGGACATAATTTATTTTCTAATAGTAAACCTTCTATTTTATGCTATAAACTTGTTGTCTATAATTGGAAGGAAAGTATACTTCTATTTTTACTTATTGGCCGCACTCAGTTGATATCGGCATGCGTCAAATTAAAATCCTTCTCTTCTTTTAACGTAAATCGTCATGTAATGCCAAGATTTCTAAATTCCTCAGAATGGTTTTTTGTGATATCGTGTATTATTCCAACTATAATTTATCTATATGAAGAATGCTTTCGCCATTAAAGGTATCTGGTAGTCAATCGACCTCGTGTCAACTCCTATCTCTATAAACAGGAAATCTCTGCTATATATATCCAAACTTTCTGTTCGTAGCCTCCCGCCCAGGCAGAGCAAGAACGGCAGGGTTCCTAACAGTAAAACATTCCAGCATTTTATTGAAATTAAATAAATATCCCTATAATACCAATGTAAATCTATTAATAAAATGGAAAATAAAGATTTTACTTCACTCAAGCTTATATTCAAACTAACACTGACAAATGCTTTACTACTTGTCATGGTAAACCACGGGTATATTCATTAAAACGCAAACCACACAAAACGTTAAGAAAAGTCGGCTGTCAAACTTTTTTTTTTACGATTGTCGCAAAATAAAACAGTTATCACATACTAATGTTTAAAATATGGAGTATGTCTAGATAATATTACTTATCCACTTTTTGTCTTTTAACGTCCAATAAAACATTACATGGGAACATTGAATTCATTATTTTATGATTCTATATTGCATTCTTGTTATCTCTCCATAAATGGGTTCATCCAGGTCTGTGTGGTTACAGTTAAAAAAATAAAAACAAATAAACAGCGACTATTCGACATATAACACAGATTAGGTTACATTGATTACTGATAGGATAAACAAACATAGCTTGTGGGTTTCCACACAGCAAAGTGTCCACGTAGCTTGTGGGTTTCCACACAGCAAAGCTTCCACATAGCTTGTGGGTTTCCACACAGCAAAGTTTCCACAAACTATGGCGGTGTATTCCGACAATAATTGACACTAGCACCACAAAGATGCGAGTTGTGTTCATAATGATGGAAAGTTAATCTTCCTCCAATGCTAGTAAAGACAGCATTGCTACTCTTCAAGCAATCTGTCCTTACTCAGAGGGCCGAGAATGTGCACTGAGATAATGCTTTCTCCAAAAATTATATTTCCTGTAAATCGACCAGACAGAACAGATTATTTACTCAAATTTACTATGTCCTTAATTTATGTTAACCACTTCGCCCCATTTGACCTTGGACACAGTACAGCATATCGCAATGAGGTTTTTTTTTAACATTTCGTCCTCTTCAAAGAAATTAACCATATATTTATTTTTCTATTTATATTCTGCATGGCCTAAGTTTTCCGAAAATACATATCTTTAAAACACTTGATGAAACGATATTTCAATGTTTATGTCTATCTGCACTTTCAGGAAGTATCGTTGACAGACGTAAATTGCATGTAAAATATCTCCATGAACCACTTACTCTGTGCTTACCCATGCCAACAGCTATGCGAGTGAAGCTCCATTGTATAACTACAAATAACAAACATTTTCCATGGTAATTGCTCCTTGTCAGCGGACAGATTTTCGGCCAGTTCTTAGAAAACAATGCAATGTTTTAATCGAATTATTTGAATGTGTTGTTCCAAAATAATGAAAATTATATTTGAATAATCCTGTTTTATCTTCTGTAATAACCTATAAACATGATCCAGTAATAACCTCCCATCATGATCAGATAATACGATCTAATCATGACCAAGTAATAATCTCTAGCCATGACCAGGTAATCATCCATAATCATGATCACGTAATAACCTCCCATCATGATCAGATAATATGATCTAATCATGATCAAGTAATAATCTCTAGCCATGACCAGGTAATCATCCATAATCATGATCACGTAATAACCTCCCATCATGATCAGAT
>JAQQZZ010102316.1:0-16302 GCA_030265115.1 Mopalia vespertina
TAGGTCCTCCTAAATTGAGTTTGCATAACCTTGGGGAAACCCCGTTCTGACCGTTCTCCCCAACAGCACAGGCCTGCAGTGTACAAGCCCGGTAGGTGAAAGAAACTATCCTCAACAACAATGGCAACTGAGGAAGACAGGTATTCATGAGGTGTCAAACACAGACACCACAATAGTACGACTTTGTGTTGCTCCTTAGTTGAGAGAGCACCTGACATCATAAATTTGAAGAAAGAAAATAACATAAAAAAATAAAATAAAAAATATAAAAAAGTTGTCCTACTCACTTGTCACATACGCAACTCAGTTAATAATGGAGTTGTTGTTTTGTTTTCATCATCTTTTAATGAATTTAGAAATTATATCTTCAGTAATTATTACCTGGCCCATAGAGAATGTACGTTTGAAAGTACAGAAGATGTTGTACATAAGAACAGCCCCGTCATCCTGTACACACAGTAAATCCTCTGAATCCGACCATCCTAATGCTATTACTTTACCACTGCTCCACTACAACAATAGGTATATCAAAACAGTGATATTATATTTAGAATTATTATGATAATATCTAAATCACCTAACATTTCATCTATAAAATGACCACTTTGAAAGTAATTTACCTTACTAAGGAATTGGGTCAGGGAGGTAGATGACACATTTTTCAGTTAGAAAGTATCAAGATTTTTCAGAAACAAAATGTGTTTGTTTAGATGCTATAATACTTTATAATCATCAAAAGAGTAAACACTTAATCATGGCTGAAATTGATGGGAACAAAGTGCGAGTTAACTTGGGTCTCAATGGCGGTCAATCTGAGTCACAGTGGCGACCGAGGTGGGTGTGGCGAACGTAAAACATAAAAACATATTTAGCATATCAGTAACTTGCAACTTTGTTTATCTGAATTGATAACTTTTTCTGATATGTCATTTGATGTACAGGCAGTGAATTCTCCATTATTACATTTGATATGATATTATCATAACACTTTTATAGCTTGAAGATCTAATATCAAATTTAAAAGCGGATTTATATTTAGATTTCATCACTTTCAAAACTCACTCTCATTTGACTGATTTTCTTGCCCACAGCGGTGTATATGAACACTTCAGGTTTGGCTGTAGTTTGAGTCCTCACATTTTTCCTATCATCTCGTATCAAAGCTTAGAAAGAAAATCAAACTATTAACATCAAATAACAGAAAATGACGTAGTTCTAATTATAAAACACCAAATTGTTTGATCAAAAGTAAGAACTTCAATAAATTTTCCATATATTTACTAATTAAAATCTTTTTCTATGAACATTTTATTCCTCATTATCATAAGGCGTGTGAAAAAACTTTGTCAATAAAAAAACCCTCCTTAACCTCTATATAATATATTATAGTTAGAAATGATAGAATTATTTGAGAATTGACTCTTACATCATAATCATATGATTGGGGATAAATTCAAACTTAAGACTACTAACAGACTACTAAACTTAAGACTGGCTGAAGGAAACCACACGATTAAAATGAATGAGTGTCACAGACAAGAAATAACAACAATAATACATGTCCACTTTAGGACAGAACACAAAACATGTGCATTTTATGGTATTTGAGTCTTGGAGCACTCCGAGCACATGATAGATGTTTAGAGGGAAATAGTGGTTTCAGGGAGAGACGGCTGAGAACTTTGCAGTTCAGAAAAAGGCATTATAAAGACTTTCATGTCTACAGGACTGAGCACCAACGTATCACGTGCTGTTTTCATTATAGAATATTATGGACATTTAAATAAAACCTGAAAATTGTTGTATTCCACCATTAATTGACACTAGCACAACCAAGATGTGAAGCATTTCAATAATGTTGGAAAGTTAATTTTCCTCCAGTGCTAAGTACAGACAGCATATCTACTCTTCAAACAAACTGGACTATTCCAGGGTACAACGCTGAAAGACAGTTCTAGGTTATTACACCTTACCAATAGGTCCACCATATGGGGCCACAGCTATCATATATTTATCAAGGTCCACTAAGTCCGCCCATTCCATCCAATACAACTCCGACTTCCTGTGTATTCAAGAGAAATGCCACATTAACATTCAGTAGTTTACTAAATGGGTTTTTTCCTATAGCATCTTTCTGATTTGACCTAAATAAAGCAATTATTAATTCTAAACAAGTCATCAATCAAGATGTTCTACACGTATCCAGGAAGGCCTTTCTTAATTTCATACTATAATTTTGTTGTTGTTAACCGAACATCAATGATTTATTTAAGTGTTGCGAGTTAAAGCACATAACAGGGGCCGGCTGCTTGAAGGGCTATGAAATCAATCTGCTATTTTAATTTAATGGCGTCACACCATTCTGTAATACAACTGTTAGTGATTTAATCTGGTATTAACAACTTATAGTCTTTCAAGCAACTGACCCAGATGAGTATAGCCTTTTACAAAAGATTGTCATTTAACCTCAATTACTCCATCGCATCTGGGATAACAATGTATATTGTAATCCTAGATGCGAATACGTACCTTATAAGCTTAAACTTTACAGTATATAGAGATACAACATACAGCCCTATGAAAACTTCAGACATAAGGCCTGCCTCTGAATAACATATAACCCTGAATCCGTAACACCTAATTACTGCGGAAGACATTTATAAGTGAGTGTGGTACTGCTGAGCAATTATTGATTTTGACATGAAAATGGGTCAGTCTAACCCAAAAGTGTCTAAGGAAGAAAACGAGATGGTTTATGTCAGGGTATATTGGAAGATAAAGTGCCAAATCCTGGTATCGTTCTGCTAAAGGTTAGGAAGCTTCAAGTAGCATAACTAATTGCAATCCCAGATCGCATATAATGTTACTGTTCTGGAGACAAACACCTGGAATCACAGCATGGATTATTTTTCCAATCCAGTTATAAACATCTGTTTTGAAGTGATATTCGGCTATTCTTTTAAGTAATTATCCTCAACCAAACTATTTAAAAAATTTAATATGATTGCCATGACAAATTTAGACTTTGAATCACTATTTTCAGTCTGTTTTGCCTCTATGTGGGCGGTTCTAGGCGATCACGTCTCATGCCATGTTGTTGTTGTAACTTGGCTGTCGAGCTATAAAGGTAAGTGGGATCCGTTTGGAGTGAAAACATTAACCTGAGAGCTTCACGGATGTATAGTGGATATTTTGCCGTGTTGATAAAATATCCGACGCATCAGTAAGAGTTGTACTCACTTGAAATAGACTTCACCCAGCGGGTTCCAGTCGGCGGTGGCCATTTTCCGTGACTTTTGTCAATGACAACACTGGATTATCTCCCATAGACCATAGACCAAACAATGTTATACGGTGGATGATATAAACCATATTGCTACTGCCCTTTTCTTTAAATACAATTTATACTTCTTTTATTTCTACCCCAAAATGGAGTTGCCAAGCTTTCAACATTAACATCCAAGTTGTTTAATTAGGACAAAAAATATATTGTAGGCCTACCGGTATTCAATACACAACAGTTATAGTTAAGACAAGAAAAAAAAAGGAAATATTAAGGAAATGTATACCGGTACCAATGTATTCCGATTGATCTGTCAATTGCCAGTACGTCCTGATGTCATTCTGGCGTAGGCCTATGCCGCCTATATAGGATATCTGTTGCGGCGTGTGATTGAACGGGTCTCATCAAACTCACTTTGATTATATGTCTGGTACAATATAGGCAATTATACATATTTTACCTATTTTTGTACACGCGTCCATTCAGGAACGCTTGATATATTGGTAACAATTGAATTAATATGGTTGTGACTCCAAACTCCCCAATTTTGGCAAAGATTTATTTAAGCATATATATGTGGGTTGGATCGATTTTAATTTTTGTTTCAAGTTAAATCATGATTTGAAGGCAAATTTTACAACATTGATGCTTATATCCACTTATCAAACTCGACCGATAATTTCTACCTATAGATCTAACACAGCTTGTGTATCAAGAGTTCGTGGACTGTACGTATTAAACTATATATATAAACACACACGATCGCAAGTTTCAGTGCAAAAACTTGAAGTTCCTACATGAATACACATATTTGTATCTCTAGCTTAGGCTACATATAGTATAATAGTCTAGAGCTATTAAAATAAGACCTCAACATTATGTTCTAATTTATTAAGCACTATTATAAACTATTAGAGATAGGCCTAGCTATAAAGGCCTACTCTGCATTCATTGATCTTATTGTATGAACAAATTATCTTCGGTGAATAATTAGATAAACCGATATATACCCACAGGGGAATCCTTAAGCACAATATATAGGTCTATCTCTGACCGAAGTGATAGGCCTTTATTGTACTGGTGATATCCGGGCAAAAAATAGAATCCAGGCATCCGTCATAACATACCCTACATTGACAGCATAACTCCAAATTGACCACATATAAAGGTCCCGGGTTCGAATCCCGTGGAGGCAATCAAATTTTTCTCTCTTCATTTATTAAAAAATATATATCCCGGGTTCGAATCCTGGTGGAGGCAAGCAAATTTTCTCTCTTCATTTATTCAAAAATATATATATCGGTTTAAGATAACATAAACAAAGTCATTTAATTTACGATTTGCAAAAGAAGAACAGAAAGAAAAGAAGAAATTGTTATGCACACATTTGGAATATGTTTGTTTTGAAGTCTCGTCAAACTAAAATATAACCGCTGGTAAAGCCGCTATATTTTAACGATAATATTTTTCGATAGATTACGGTATCATTCTGACAGCTCGCTCTCTGGCGCTAGAGGGCGCTTTACCACAGCTTGTAAACATCTTGAGGAGTAAAGCGAGGGAAAGCTTGAAAATTGGTCTCGCCACCTGTTCGAAAACTCAAGGCTATGCTACTTTAAGCGTGGAATTTCTTTTTAAGGTAAGTGTAAACATAATCTTTATATGTTAAACTATATTGAACACATGTTGGTTTTAATTGTCATAGGCAGTTTTTGTGCGTATCATTGTTCACATGTTCAGTCTCTGGAGGTCAAGTTTGCTCCCCTCAAAACGTGGGTAAACCCCGGGTCAGTGGCTTACACACCTTGCCTGGCGAACTGCTCACATCTCAGGCGACACGGCTCATCCGATCGCAGCTATAGTGTGCCTAGCCGACCATGCACCCATATGTTCTTTATGAACTAGATTGATAAGGTTTGCAGTTTTATTGTTTTTGTCCAACCACTTGACGTGGTATATATAAACCATGAGCATCTCGATATGTTGGAATAAGCTTTTAAAGTTTTTCAATATACAATTATCTGACTGTATAAATAATCCTTAAAGTCACGATAACTAAACTTAACAGTGTATATGAACAAACAAGTTAACTTTTGAATTTGCCAATTTTTTTTTATATATTTAGTTTTATCTTTTATAATTGCCAGCGATATTGCATCTCTGGGGCCCTTTCCACAAACAATCTTAGCTTACATTGAATATAATTGCCATGGCTACACTATGTCTTCAATACTGGTCGTCATGGTAATAACATTTTGCGTAAGCTAAGATCGCTTTGTGAAATGGTTTCACAAAGCGATCTTAGATGACGTTGAACGTAACTGTCATGGCAACACTATGTCTTCAACACTGGTCGATGGTCTTCATGGCTATTACGTTTTGCATAAGCTAAGATCGCTTTGTGAAACGGGTCCCAGGTCATTAGAGTCTAACTAGCTCCTCAGCCAAAAGGTGCCCAATCTCAGAGGCTGGACCAAGCCCTGAAACTGAACACATTACAATTACAATCCCAGGCTTATGAGCACTATTTTTTTTTTAGAAAAAGGCATGTGATCAGATTAAAATATTAAAATGTCAATAGAAGCCCTATTGTGGACACAAAACAGCTCTTTGTATTCTTATTATATTTTGAATAAATGAAGAGAGAAAAATTTGCTCGCCTCCACCGGGATTCGAAGCTTATATGTGTAGATACTTGACTGAATAAACTCAGAATTTTACAGCTGAATAAAAATAGTATAAAATATTTGTAACAAGGCTTGTGTGTTATCCACTAATCCTCAGATTTCTGTGTTTGTTAAAATACTGTTATTGTTGAGGAAATAAGGTCACATGTAGGAGCTAAGCCATCTTCACTGTAAATTAACATGGGACCTGCTGTTTCTACATGTAACTCTACATGATATGTTAAGCTTGGTTTCATAAGGAGAACCCCTGTTTAAGAGCACCATGTATTAAACTTGTTTTAAATTCTTCACACAGTAAACTAAAAGTAAATTACGTCCGAGTGCATCCTATAATGTCTTGTTTTTGTTCTGTAGATGATGTACAAGCAGAGTTTGTTTTGTATGTTTAATTGCATTGCTAATTGGCTGGTGGCCTCATTTTTGTACTCTGAATGAATGGGACTTGATGCATAGTACATTAACAGTATGTATATGAGAACTGGCATGCTACTTAACATTTATCCATTTGAGATCTTTTAAGTTGTGATCAGATGTTATTTTTGAGAGATTATAAATTCACTGTCTGATCTGACCTGTCCACAGAAATTTGTTCAGTGTTTGTTTGTCATACCTGAAAAGACTGTAGAAATATGTTTAATATCTGTCTCACCTGACCAGACTACAAAAATATATTTAATATCTCTCACTTAACCAGTCTACCGGATTACATTAAGGTCAGTCATTGAGCTGCAGCATGGAAGTGGTGTTTCCCTGTAGTAAAGTAAAGGAGTATGCTCACTAATGATGGCATCATTCAGTGGTCCGAGTTCACATTTTGATTACGATATCAGGGCTTCACATTTGAGGAGAGTGATCACTAACCCTCACCTAAAGCTCACCTAATTAAAGATTAAGGTGCACTGTTTTCAGTTCTCGCAGATTGTCCAAATTAACATTATGCGAATAGAATTCACTCTACTAGATAATAAAAATACTCTCCTAAAACCAACCAGGTGAGTGATTTTCAGCTCTCCTGTTAATTTCAAACATTAAGCCCTGCGATATTGATTCGATGGCCTTAAATGCCTTATTAATAGTATTGATAAAGCCAATCTAAAGCAGGCCGCTGCATGCCCAGTATCTCCTATAGTAAGTTGATCAAATCAAAATGTTAATGTTGACCAGAAGGTCTCTAATATGTTTTTCAAGTCTCAACAACACAAATGGTGGTGGAATTGTATTAAAATTTATTAAATCAGATTATCAGTGTTATTTTTATTTCCTGATTCATATTCAAATTGGAAATAAATCTCATTAAAATGATTTATTTGTTCACGATCATGAAGAAATTCACCTGGTGAACTGTTTTATTAACTTATAATAATAACTTTCTGAAATTGTATTCATTGAAACCTAATGGATTTGATAGAACACTAGTAACTGCTCTTGTTTGTCTAAGCTTATTTGCTTGCTTTTAGATCACCCTTATTGAATAAAAGTATCAAGTATTTCATGTTGGATCAGTTAATTGACTTTTTGGCAGAGTTTCAAAGACTCTGCTACATTATTAGAGTTGTATATGTGTGTACGGGACGGGTGGCTTTAACACAACTGGCCTAATTTTATTTGTTGGGTGTCTTAGAAAATGGACATACTCTCTGGCTGTTCTATGTCAACATGTATTACAGGTGTGGTTTACTTATGGTCACCTGGATTTCAAGTGGACTTCAAAAAGAATTTCTACCTGACATTAAATTCCTTTGATAGGTAACTCTGTTGAAATCTTATCATGCATGACTTATGAAGGAGCACTACTAGAAATATTAACTGACTAAGTGAACTAACTACTTGCTCTATCCAGTGGTTTGGTTATTCTGATACCTGGGTATTTTACTCACAACACAGTGAGGTAAGTTTATTTAAGTCGTGAAGTAACTTGGTAAATTAATTATAATTCAGTTTTAATTACTATGGGTAAGGTAATTATTTCAAGAGAATGTTAATTTCTGACGTATCGAATAGCCCAAAATGTCAGAATTTTGAAAACAACATAGCTACAATGTATCTCTGTCACCATATTGCCACTGGAGCACTTGTCACCCGAGCACTTGTCACCACAGCACTTAATGCCTGAGCAATTGTTGCCAGAGCATAAATGTCACAGGAACAGTTAACGACAGAGTAAATGTCACAGGAACAGTTAACGACAGAGTAAATGTCACAGGAACAGTTAACGACAGAGTAAATGTTGCAAGAGCAAATATCGTAACGCAATTGTCTTCTGGGGCAATTGTCACAGAGCATATGTCACTAGAGTAAATAACAACAGAACAAATGTCATGGATTCAGATAAGATGATGGGGTGTTGATGGGTTGATTCAGTGGAAATTTTAAGATTTAAACCAGTTAGCACAGTATTGTCATTGAATCCTGGTAAAAATTAAAGATGAAATACAATATTTTTTCATCACTCTCGGCAATGGGTTATTCATTCTGTGTTTCATTGTGTTGTAAACATTCTCACAAACTAGACTTACAAGTTAAGAAGTTTAATGAGAATTAGTTTGAGAAGGTGTGTGATTTGACCTGACATATACAAACATTTAACTTTAATACTGAGTTACCTTTAATGAGATTTGAACAGGTATAGAGTTTTTATCCTTCTGCATCTCTCATCCGGCCAAGACCTATTTTTAGAATCTACTAACTCATCTTTTGGACGAATGCTTTTTAGATTGTGACTTCCTTTCATGTACCCACTATCCAGCAATAAGCTAGATATGTTTATACACTTGACATTTGGGCCTGAGAGAAAGAATTTCCACTTCAAACCACTGTTATAAGTGGTGGGTCTTTATACGATTTTGAAGCAGCACAAGCAGGCAAGTCATCATTTGAAGATCTGACATAATTTTAATAGTAAAGTTGATTTACGCTGGTTATCAGATCAACCATTGAGGATTACTTTGATACTCTGTAGTCTGGTATCAGGATAAGTTTATAAATAGTCGGCCTATTCTAATTGGCATCATGTTGACATAATAAATTAAATTTTTACCTGTCATTTTAAAATAATTTTATAACAAAAATCCTGGATTTATTTCAAACTTGTTTAACATTAAACAGAACAAGGATAAAGAATGAATGATAATAATTCCACACCGGTCACGCACAGTCTGCTACAAATTAAGTCACATTAACAATAAACCAGTAAATTGCGTTACTATACATCTCTGGATGGTTTAAAGTCTATGATGGTGATCTATCCTTTGTAGGTGCATCAATACTCAGTGGTATTTAAACATGTGGTAATTATTAACAGGTGTGCAACCCTAATTATGAATACTACAATGTTTATAGTATATGAGTGTGGGAAGGGCCAGTCTATCATCATGATTATACATCATGTAACCCACGGTGTGTAGATATAACCTCTCCCCAGGGAAATTACTGTAATGTTCTTATCCAGCTGTGCCTTGTTCAGACTGAATACTGCTTATACCTGTGTTATCACCCTAAACTTGCTTGTGAAACCACCACTTTACCAACTTATAGCCTACATTTCTTCATATACATAGTTGAAATAATTTTATAACGGCAGATATTTAAGAGTAGTGTAAGGGTTACCACTGGGTGAGTTTAACAAAGTCTCCCTCCCACCCACACACCTGTTTTCAGCCAAAGACCCACTATATATTTACATAGTATGGAAAATATATTTGATTATGTATAAATCAACAAAGAAACAGGTTACCTAATTCTTTCATTTTGATAGCTTCTCAATCAATGTCTAGTACAATGCACTACCAAGCTTCTAGATTCCACCCATTCTCATATGGTGAAACCGTATTATACGTTTATCAGTTACATATTCTCCCTTCTTAATAATAACTGCTGTTTTACTTCAGTTCTAACTGTTTAATATGTGTATGGTTAATGATGCAACAGTTATGGCATTGCGATTTTTAAGTAAGCTTACATTGTACAGTTTAAAAGTAAGATATTAAAGTTAATGCTTTTAGAGTCATCACAATAAATTATAATTAATCATAACTTTAAATGTTTTCAAGAGCTAGCTAAAACCCCAAAATAAATATATAAAACATGGCCCACATTTTTGCTTTACAAATTTAATAATTCATTGCAAATTATGACCCAAATCCTTTTGCTTTGTCTAGATTGTAGTCATTTGTTGTTGTTGTGCACCAGGCATAAATCATTTGGTTACTGTTTTTAATTTAAGACCACTTTGGTCTGTCTTTGGAAAGTTATATAAGAAGTATTGCCTACAGTTTACGCTGAATTAACCATTGCTAGCTGTAATATAACTTCAGTCAAACTCAGGGTCTTGTTGTATATTAGAGCTAAATGTTAGCTACGAAACCTCGTGCATTTCACCTGGTCACCTATTACACCTGCGTTATTGCTACCTAGTGATCCACCATAAACATGAAATATGCTGTGAGAGGCAGCCAAGTGAAAGCTGTTTACATACTTCTCTTTCATGAAACACAATGGCATTGTTAAGTGAATTTAAAATGACAGTTTTAACTGCTTTCATATTATATATACTTGTATCTTATACAAAGAAATGAACATAAACATTTATACAGTACCGTAAATCTAATCATAATTTTATTTAAGAAATCATTGATTCTTATTTCAGTGATAAAGATTCTGCGGAAATAAACAAACTTAACTTAAACAAACTAAATGGATTAAGGTTGTGTGGATAAATCAAAAGTAATTTATTAACTTTCTTAAAGAAATTAATTTTGTATTCTTGAGAGAGTGAATATTAGCAGTGAGTATTTCTGTAGCAGACTGACACTTTAGTAGACTGACCCCTCAACAGGAGTGAGTGGTTAGAGGGAGCTTCCTGTTGACCTCGTGCTCTCAGTGCTAAAAGGGAGAAGGAAGCTGATTGGTATGTGATGTCTTTGTGTTGTGTCCTATGATTGTCCTCTATTTGCCAAGTCTTGTCTTTGTTTGTTGCCAGTGGCAGCATGGGTGGTTTCCCCTATATGTACTTGTAAAGGTAATTGTCGACCAATTAGACCATTCAGCCCAATGTCTGTCCTTCTAACTAAGTCCTAAAACTCTCTGGGTCAGAACAAACACCAGTTCTAGTTGACAAACTTTGGCAAGCTGGAAGCCACAGTGGAATCAAACTCACCACCCTTTGAGTCTGGCACCCAATCACCAGCACATAAAGGCTGACAGCTCAGCAAACTATCCTTTTCTGTTAAATTAATAGGGTTTGGCAGCTCTCCAAAATATTTAAAATTTTAACAAAATTAAAATATTTGTGTCAGTCCGTAATCCACATTCCTGTGCCAGTGTGATTCATTTTTAGAAGTAAGCGTCCATAATGTGATGACAACGTAGAGGGTTACCATTGAGTTGTTGTTGATGTAATGTTTTGTGACTTGTTAAGTGTCTTGTTTGATGTCTTGTTTCAGTTTGATGTCTTGTTTGATGTCTTGTTTGATGTCTTATTTGATCTCTTGTTTGGTGTCTTGTTTGATGTCTTATTTGATGTCGTGTTTGATGTCCTGTTTGATGTCTTGTTTGATATATTGTTTTGTTTCTTGTTTGATGTTTTGTTTGGTGTCTTGTTTGATGTCTTATTTGATGTTTTGTTTGGTGTCTTATTTGATGTCTTGTTTTGTGTCTAGTTTGATGTCTTGTTTGATGTCTTGTTTTGTGTCTTGGTTGATGTTTTGCTTGGTGTCTTGATTAGTGTCCCAATTCATGTCAAATTTGATGTCATATTTTGTCACAAGTTTGATTTGTTTGTTTGATAAATTATTTGATATATTTGAAAATAAATCGATTAAATGAATGTTCTGAAATTGTTTATTTTTATGTTGTATTAACTTTGCATTATTGGGGGTAACTTATGAACTTTGTCAGGTTAGCTTCATGTTATACAGGTGTTACAACTGTTTATGTAGCACCTGGTTGACCTCACAGCTGTCTCATATATGGGCTGTACGTATGTGAGCATCACCTGTCATTGTTACCTGTGTAATATATATTACCATCAATAGGTCACTCATTGTATTTTTAGTTATCGACTGAGTTCAGGCAATATACATGAATTTGTAAAAAAGTTCACATTGTTGTCTGAAAAGGGGCGGAGGCTTCCTGTTGTCTTGGTGCTCTCAGAGCTCAGTGGCAACATGACGCAGATCTGTTTCTGATGTCTTTGTGCTACATCCTGTGATTGTCCTGTTTTTGTCCTGTCTTGTCTTTGTTTGTTGTCAGTGGTGTGGAGTGTGGTTTCCTTCACCCATTGGGCAGGCACCCTGTCATGTGAGTAATAACCTTAAGTATGACATAAGACCCTGATCAATCAAACAAACAAACAAGCAAAAAAGTAAGGTCAGTTTTTAAAACATATAAATAACAAAGAAATGAGGTGAAAATTCAACATTTTATATAAATATGTGTATATTTTAATTTATCATTTTCATAAGTTAAGAAAGAGTATTATTTACGTATTGAGAGCTCGCCCATAAGTCACAGCTAAACTTCAGCTAGAGACCTGTCCACCAGTCATGTGAGATGGGCAGATTCTAAAAATGGTTAAAATGATAGGTAGAAATTCTGAATTTTAACATGTGAAAGATAGGAAAATTGAAAATTTGAACAAGCAAAATTTCTCAGAATTGGGATTTCTGACAGGCAGATTGCCAATCCTAGCTAAGACACTGTAACTGCTGATACACATAATGTAATATTGAGTGAATTTAAGTCATATTTTCATTTTCAGGAAGTTTATCTACTGTAACATACACAAATTGATGATAAGTGGGTCAGTAAATATTCTGCATGTTGATGATACTTGATATTGTCACGCATCTTCTCATTGCTGCCAGTGATTTCATTAAGGGGGGGGGTGTCCCTTCATCCCTGGGCACTCATTTCCCATTACAGCTTGTATAGCACGGCGTAAACACTAATCAATCAATCAATCCCCTTAATATAGGCTTAACAGCACAAAACCCTCAAACGAATCTAATGATCTTGCTTTCTTAGATGTTTGAGTTTATCTTTAGCCTCATTCATTTCATTGATTTTCATAAAAGCGGTATCTTTGCAACAAAATATTACTTTATATTATCTTGCTCCTTATTAATGAAAAATATGCTATGCTCTATGAAAGTCTTTGTCCAATCAATGTTTAAATGGTGTCTATGGTCTTATATTGACATTGACAATATTCTAAGGCACTTGATTTAATCACATTTTTGTCTTAAATCCCTGGGTATGTTTTAAAATGAGAAACAATTGATTTATTTGAGTAAACGTCAAGATAGTTGAATTGAAGTGAATAATGTTGTAACTTTTTCATGCAAAATGCTGCTGAAGTCCCGCAAATAATACATATATTATAATTTAATTGCTTCCACAATACTAGTATTAATGATTAAAAAAGTTAACTTCCTTAAAAAATGAATGAATGACTTGGTATGTTAGGTTCCAAGCATGCTTGAGAAGTAGAAGTGATACAAACACACTGGCTCAACATTTGACAACTCCATGAAATTAAACATCCTAGACAAACATTCTGAATCCACCCTCCTTTTGCTGTTGAACAATTGACTTTTTCTGTAAACAATGGTTCCAATTTTTATGGTGTAATTTGAAACTTAATTACAACAAATGTGTCAGAAATTATTATATTCTTAACCTTGTTTATTGATAGCCATTATATATTTGGTGTGCTCCTCTGACGCCATAAGATAAAGGGCAGTAACTCAATAGGGTTTGAGTTTCTTCAGGGATTAAAAATAATTATTTATCCAAATTTGGTAGAATTTACACTCTCAGTATGCTTAGTAATGTAATGTCTTGCGTAAATCTCTGTGTCTATTTATCAAATATCAAAGAAATTGTTTTAAGCAATATGGCAAAATCTTCTTTTATATTTCTAGTGCGGCAAAATCAGCGTCAATTAAAATTCAATAATTGTATACATGTAAATCATTTGTCATGAAGTGTAGCGAAGATTTTGTTTTAACAAACTGCACTATGTCCTTATTAGCAAATTGTTTAATCTATTGCTATGTTCAGGACAATTTCATTTCATGGTTAGACTTTTAATTGATAATTACAAGTTTCTGGTGTACTGTATTACACAAGCTCATTATACTGTATGTAATTGTAATCATGCATTTGTATAATGACTCATTTAATACGATAATGGGGCCTAATTTATGTGTGTCATGTACTCTGCTGACCATGGCCATTGTCTGGGCAGGCTGGCTGGGAATTTGTCAGAGGGTCACTGAGCTGTAAAAGGTAGTGTCATTGTCTGCCAGACTGTCACCTTGTTTCACCCCTGTCATTGAGGTATCTCTGGTCAGGCCGGCTGTATTATGTTGATGAACTGATGACGCTGTGTTATTATGTAGCTCAGCTGACTGATGAATAATTCAGTAATGTCCCAACTAGATGGCTTCTGCTGCTGCTGATACTCAACCGCTGGTGATCTAGATTGGTCGAGCTGCCACTGTATTTATCGCAGCCTCCCTGCTCTTATTATTGATTTCTTCTCCAGCCCAGTTCTAAAGCTGCCAACCTCACATCCATTGTACTCTAGTCTCTGCTTTTCCTATTCAATACTTTGCAGAAGGCTGAATCCTTCAGAGAGCTTTGTGTGAAAACACCAACAGTGTACCCACATTACTTACACAAGAGAAACACTGCACATTGAGGACAGAAACAAAAGAGTCAGGATAGAGGGTTTGTGATTTACCAAAAATACACCTTCTTACGTCGTCTCCGGTTTTCTGCAATGGCCGATGTTACTACAAATGGCGTCCAAGATCCGGGTATGTTTTCATTTTTCACATTGCCTATTTATTTTTCGGTTAGTATTTCTAAAGATATAAAACTGATATTTTCTCATCAGATTTAAAGACATGCGTGTATTTGGGATTTTATACAAATAGTATTCTAAATATCTAAAACAATTATTATATGGAAGAGCCGGGTTAACATCATGGTATTATTCTATAGGTTGTAACACTAATAGACTGGTAGACATTTTGGGAGGGCTAATTCTATTCTATATTGTAGAGTGCCTGGCAATAGTAAATGACATGAGCATAATTTGTGCCTTCCACTGAGTCATCGCCGTCACTTAGTACTGGTTAGTGATATTTCACCAGTATATATTACTGGTCGACTAAATACCTAAACTAATATTAGCTTCAAGCATACGAGAGACAAATGTTACAGTCTTTGAAATAACAGCAGCCATTTTATTTTTTTCTCATACTGGAATGAGAGCCCAGTTGATTTTGATCTGCAGAACACTTTGCCAATATATTATGAAAAAAACCCAAAAACAAATAAAGATGACAACTGAGCGAATTTCTTTGTATCTGACATATTTAAACATATATATGTATTTTAGCCATACATAGTAATAAAAATTATATATATTCTTGTTAAACCTATTGTAAAATTTTCTTGAAGAATGCTACATTGTTTACCTGATATGAATAGTGGTATAATGTTACTTTGTTGTGGTGATACTCTGTCTGACTTTAAGCTGCAAGGACAGATCTGTGTAATTACAGTTCTTGTGTCTATTGTGTATGAACAGGGCAGGTGATATCTGACAACTACTGTCATGGTTGACTGATCAGTATTATACAGCACAGTTGCTACATCAGTCTTTTTGGCTGTTTTATTTGTAAACAAATATTTGATACATACATAACTATCCTGGCATTGACAAACTAATTTAAAAAAAGTTACAAGCTTTTGTTTAAATTATTAATTGGTATATATTGATCTCATGAGAAGATAACACCCATATATTGAATAAATGAAGAGAGACAAATTTGCTTGCCTAGACACAATCATATACATGTATATTGATATAACGTTGTAACAAATTCAGAGACTTTTGCTTGTCAATAAAGATACACAGAGATACGCAGAATAAATAAAATCTTATGTTAGAAGCTTCAAGCATGTCCGTACTGTCTTTACTTAACAACATCACATTTTATGTCTGTGTTACTGTACAGTATTTCCCTATAAGTAAATACCCTCAAGTATGGCCTTAGTGGTAGATGTAATAGGAAATTTATGTTTTTGGTTTACCTTTGGTGGGGGTAAGGGTTGATATATCTATTAAAGTCGCATAAAGAGGCTTTCCAGTCTACACTTCAAAAAGACGTCAAGAAGCAAATTATTATTTCTGCTTCAAAATCTTGAAATGCATCGAACTGAACTGATTTAGTTTTCTTTATCATTCATTCATTCATTCATTCATTCATTCATTCATTCATTCATTCATTCATCCATTCATTCATTCATTCATTCATT
>JAQQZZ010102327.1:0-16301 GCA_030265115.1 Mopalia vespertina
AATCCTAGGTTTTACGGTCCCAAAATTAACCCAACAGCCAATCAGATTGCAGATACAAACTAAATTGGATTAGAATGTATGATTTAAATCAAGGCAGTTTTAGCTTATACCTGATTATCCACAATTCAACTTTTGAACTTTTAAATGCACAGAAAGGAAAAATGTGTGACTTGATGCGCAACTTACGACACAAGAAGCGTTTAAAGTTGGCCACAAACCAGAATGCCGTTGATTTTGAGAAAGCAGTCGGTTACATCCTTCCTGTTAATAGACTTCTGATGCTGTAAACAGACATATTCTGTCTTGTATATCTAATTTGTCGTATAATTGCAGATTTAATATGCGATAAATTCGGTTGTTCAAATGAATTGAAACATGGTAGAGAACAATCAATGATTTTTGTGTCTTTTAGACAGTGAATATTAACAGTCAGAATATTAACAGTTGTTTTCGTTATTTTGGGAACCCACTTTCTAAGTTTGAACAGAGTTTGCTTTCAGCTTTGGGAGCTGTGTCATTCGTCTATTAGAGGTGTAGTGAATGTCTGCCACGTAGAATTCTGCTGACTAAACTATTTTTGTAGAAGGCTGGGTGCATGAGTGTTCTAGGTGGCCGGCATTTACTGTTGGCGATTTGATGCCTAGCTCTGAGAGTCCTGGGTTCGATTCCCGGGCAGATTTCAACCTGTAAAATTTTCTGAACTAGAATTTCTTCTAACTAGAAAAGTCTTACCCGAATTTTTACGAAAATACTACTAATGGTAGAGAAATTTCCATTTCCTGAAGGCTTTGATTCAGGGAACTAAAGTCAATACATCGACTAAACCACGCGATTTTTATTTTGTAAATTAATACATTTTTTGTCTTATCGTTCAAGTGATTAGACTGAAAGATAATTGATTTTGGAGTTATATTTGTCCAATACTGAAAAGCTGGATTGATGTTGTTTTTCCTACGTTAATATGCAATGAATTTATTTTTGTGTATTTTTGTCTGCAAAATGTTCTGAACTCGAATCTGTTCAAACTAAGGAAGTGTTATCCTAAAATAACAAAAACACTGTTAATAAGCAAATTGTCGATACCATCTTTGCTTTCATAGTATACTCTAAAATATGTACAATGTCTTTTATTCTAGTTTTGTGACGAAACATACTAGTTGGAAAATGTTTCTGAAAAATATGTTAAGTACAAAGTGGTAGTTAAATGGAAAGGTGACTTTGGCAGCTTACGTGTTTTTCGGGTTGGTTTTGCCAGGCCTCTGCACTGATGGCTATTAAATTATGTGAGATACGATAACGTCCATATAAATGATGATGTTCTTGGAGCTTGAGGGATACAATGTCGGATCTAATTTTCGTCTCACAACAAGTAATTGAGTTTTGTTGATCGAAAATAAATCTTGTTACTTTCTTTAGTTAAGATTTGTATCGGTCGATTTCACTAATGTGAAGCGCGATAATATTGCAGGAATGGACAATGTAAGACGTGTTATATCCCGTGTCTACTAAAATGACCTGCTAATATGAATATACTGTAAACCGTTCTTCCCTTAGGTTTTCCTGTTAATTGATTTATTAAATTGAATCATGTGTATTTAAAGATATAATATCGATAGCATTTAGTGTCATCGTTCTCTTGAAGGTTGTTGTTTCCATTTTGTAGTACCCTTCACGGGTGCGAGTCCGTCTGTATGAGTGAGTCACACGATGTGGCTCCGACAACCGCTGGGGTGGTTTTTCCAGGTTTCGTTCTGGATTTCCATCGTATTTGAGCAAGGAAAAGTTTGAAATGGACAATCCGTCTTCATATAAGTGAAATGCCCTTGAGTACGACGTTAAACCCCAATCAAACAAATAAACAAACCATTTACTTTCATAATAGACCCATGCCACAAGCAGTAGTTGTACGTTTTTAAAAAAAAATTCTGGTGGGGTATTTTTTAAATTTCGATGAAGCAAGCAGCTTACATTTCAAAGATTCCGTCCACTTTTTCAAAATATTGCTTAACCTATTTTTTTTCTGGAGAAAACGTCTAAAGGACGAGAGTTATCCTCTTCTACGCGATACATTCGTGCGACGGAAGCAAAAGAAAAACAGTTTGTGTTAGCAAAGGGTCATTAAATGACAACCGATATAAAACAACTGATGGGCTACTGTGCTAGAACTGATTGACGACTCTTATTCGATAATCATGATGAATTTGTGTTATCTCGATTAAGTTCAAATTTTTATCAATATTTATTTTTTTACACAATCTTTATGTTTGGCAGTCCATCGTATTTTGCCAGTGTTGATTGTATAGGAGAGCACATAAATTTTGTTATCTTCATTGTGTTAATATTTTTTATTAATATTTACTTTTCATCAAACGCTTATTAATGGTATAAAGAAAACGGACAATGATAGAAGAAAATGTTATCTATTGCAACCAGTCACTGGCCACTTTCATTTGAAAATTTTCAGGAACATCGTTAAACGATGTCACCTTGAAAAACTTTGTATCATTTTATAATAATTGAAAACAACCTTACCGTTTTACAATAATTCATAACACAGAGAAAATTCCGACATTGTCGCGCGACCCTTGGTTACGTGACGTCAGTTGGACTTTTTGAATTTATGCTTATTTTTTTGTATACATGTTATATTGGTTATAAGCTTATTCTCTCCGATTAAATTACTCAAATCAACAAAAAGGTTTCAATAATGATTCATAAATTCTTAGTTCATATTTTTATCATGTGAATAAGCGAGGCGAGACTGTTACGATGGCAAAATAAACCGCCGAAATATTGAAGTCAAAATGAGTCTTTCGTTCTTCGGAGTGACACTACTCTTGTACGAGACTGTTACGACATGCCGAAAAGCAGTGACAAGAAAATCCGAACACAAGCGACTCGCTCACCGGGTGCACCCACCATAAATCATCTTTACATCACTATCACATTGTTTTTTTTTGTTTTTTCTTACAAGATTATTTCTTTTTCGAAATTTCAAACCCCTCTCTGATAGCGACAGCAGAACCGCTTGTAAGGCTGCTTTCATTTTAAATTGCCATATATCTCTTTTAAAGATTTTATTTTCCTTATCTGATTTGAAAATAATTTGACAGTCTTTCTATTATCTTTACGGATTCCTTCGGATGGATGGACCAGGGATTATCTTTGGTCATTCGGTAATGTCAAGGGAAATGAAGGTCTTGGTACAAGGGGGGGACTAATAACGGGGATGATCGCCGAAGACCTCCCACGTGCATCGGTGGGTATTCTACGTCCCACAGATAAGCTGTACCGTATTGACAAAACCTCTTCTGTACGAGAAGGTGAGAATGTAAAATGACATTAACGTTCTCACTTCCTCGTAGAGGAGAGGTTTGGTCAAACTTGGATGCCCCCATGAACACGTTACGACATTTTTTCAGGTGGCAACTAAACAAATTTAACTTGTAGGAAATTATCAAACAGAATCGAAATTATTTTATGCCACTAAATACGGCATTAAAACCCAATCAAACAAACGCATTACTTTTTAGACTCGACTGTAATGACTATGCCTGGAATGGTAAAAAGAACATGCACATTCGTTTTGCTATTTTGTTCCTTGTAAACTGTTCCTTTTTAGAATGTTTACTGCAAAATAATTTCTTCAAAATCTGCTATATGTCGGTTTATCAGCCTGAATATATTGGGAATGCTGTATAGTGTGTCCATTGACCACTGTTATGATTGTTTCGATGACATGATAATATCTTTTATTAGCATTATCACTGGTTGATTTATTGTTTAATGGATCAATGGATGATTGATCGATCGATCGATTGATTGATTGACTGCATGGCTGGGGTCGGTCAAATCTCAAGCACAGCCATTAAATAGAAAATGTTATGTTCTGTTGGAAAATTAATGTTCTTCCGTGCTTACATTTGGCGTACTCTGCGAAAATATCGGTTGATTGATTGATTGATTGGTTTACGTCATGCTTAAGGGTATTCCACTTATATGACGGCGGTGTATTCCAACGATAATACGACTCAAGATATCTGATGCGAATATAACGTATGTCAATGTACAAATTATACAATGGTAGTAGAATGAAGTACATAATGACAGTGGATTCCATGAATTCCATTGATTTTCTATTTTGGTTGTCTGGGATGGCTTTTTGGCGACCCCGGCCTCATAACGTATTATAGTCTTCCTCGGGCGTCGTTTGATGTTCCGAACGTTTTTCCAGCGATTATGAGATAAGAAATTAAATAATAAATCAAAGCGACTACAAGCAACGTACATGTTCAATGTTGGAAACGGGTCTATGCCATCGAACGCTAGCTTCAATGACTCGTACAGATGGTTCAAGGAGTAATTGTTATTTCTACACAGTTGATGTTTCTTGTAATCACAGGCGGCGAAACAGACATGCGCAGTACTATGAACAGCAAAGTACATTCTAACAACTGTCTATATTTGTGTAATACACTTTTCTCTATCATTGAAATAAATGACAGAAAGATAATTGCGCATAAATACATCTAAAATGATACTTGAAAGTAGAAACAACTTAATTCACAAATTATAAATCAGACCAGAGACGACCAACATACAAAATGCATTACATTAGAGACATAAATAACAACTCAGGTTTACGAATTCTTTTGAAAAATAATTTGCTGCAATTTAACGGTAGGCGTCGGCGAATATTGGTCAATAAAACCATTTAGGCTACGCTTCAAACAATGTGGGTTAGCAAGGGAATTGTTTTAGATGATCAAACACATTAAGTTAGATAAAACAACAGGGGCATCTCGTCATATTTATCTGTCCACAAACAGAATAGCGTTGATATGGTTAAAGTGATATGAAACAAAAAATAAAGTTTACTTTATAAAATAAAGCTCTAAAGATAAGTTATGAAAAATTGTGCGCTGAGTGTGCTTTTACATTAGGTAATCGTGTTAGAGCCAGTTTGGTAACTTGTGCTGGTAACGCAAGTATGGTGGACCTTTCATGCCATATCGTTTGTCAATATGCAATTAATTATTTTTCATTAACTCTTCTTCAAAATCCTTTAAAATTATTTTGGATTAATTAATCCTGTGTCATACTGTCTTGGTTGTGCTAGTGCGAATTATTGGTGGAATACACCGCCGTCATATAAGTTAAACACGCCGTTAAAGTACGGCGTAGAACTCCAATCAATCAATCCAGATAGTTGACAGATCGATAGTTGAGCTCGGACCAATACTGTACTTTGGAAGGGATTCGAGTGGCTCTGATGCACCTCTCACTCAGTGGCGTGCATGTGTTGCTCGCTGTAAATAATCATGGCTCCTTTGAATCGAAAATGCTACAAAACTGTATCTAAAAAATTCGCTCAGGGCTATTTTGGCTAATATGCACTGTTTGTAAAGGCAAAGGCAACAGAACAAGTATTTATTAAAAGTAAGAAATAAAGTCTATACGACGAACTAATATGTTATCAAATAAGCTAATATTGTATTGTGCAACTCTTAGAAATCAGCCTACGTGTTTTTATAATCCAGTCTCTGCTACTTATAATGGATTTGAATGAACCTAGACAATTCCCTTCATTGCTTTTCTGCTATCCTGTCCAATACAAGTCCAGTCAAATGAACTATTAAACCTTTTGCCGATTGAAAGACGTCCGATAATGGACGGAAATGAGTCTTTAAATCCGATTTCGTCCCGTTTTCCAGTTCTAGTTTTAGACTACCACGTAAATCCAGTTCCTTCTCTTTGTATAATTGGGGTTTTATATAGGACCAGTTTGCTTTACAACACAGTCGTGGATTTGAGCAGGGCGTTATTTTTAAATTTTTATATATTTTCTGTTTTGTCGGTTATCTTTTCTATTAGATTGTCTCGACCAATCAGTGGCATTCTGAGTTCTTTTTGGGGGTTCGGTTATTTTTTTTACTTCATGGCAGACGGAATGTGAAGGTTGGTTTAGCTGCCGTGTCGGAACATCCCTCGGCCATTCCCGTACCGTAAATAATCTCTGGCGATCAGTGGGTTATTTTTGATAGCAATCACGGGATTTAGTTTCATCATATGACTGAGTTTTCCAAGTGTTTATTGTTTAAGTCTGAACGCTATTTTTGTGTCGTTACGATGACGTCATTGAAGCTACATCATTATTAAAATACTTACAGAGGATAACATTTGTATTTTTGCAACAAGTCATACATAAGAAAGAAACGGTGTTTTGTTTAAATGTGATTTTACCCAAGAAACGGGCTTGATTGGCGTGGGTTTTTTTTTTTATAAATCCGCGGAGCACTTTTGTTCATTTCCACGCATGCGCACAAAACATCCGGCGGTTAACATTACACGTATTCATTGCTTCTATTCACCTCCGAGATAACTGTACCGGTACGGAACATGTCGAGGGATGTACTGACATGCTTAGCTGTATGTCGGAACTGTTAGAAACGGATAATGGCGAAGCAATAATACTCTCAATTAGTGTGTGTTAAAAAGTACCCAAAATATATATGTTCTGTATGGCAACCCATTGCACATGCGCCGTAAAGTTTACAACCAGCAGATGACTACAGAATCAATTTTCTCTGTGATATAAATTACGAATTATTGTAAAACGGTAAGGTTGACACAAGCCATGAAATCCGATAGATTTTACTTATAGCTATAATATTCACCTAAATCATAAAAAAAAAATTGGAAAATGAAAAAACATTCCAAAATAAATATAACCAGAATTTGTTCCATTTTGATTTACCCACATAACGCATTTAAAAAGTTTAAAGCTGCTGGATTTTCCCATGACTGTGGCGAACGGTAGAGCTCCCCACGTTGCTTCCTAGGAAGAACGGTATGGCGCTGATTTATCCCAAAGTTGCAATCTGCGTTGATAAGCTAGATGGTACATGATGGTTACAAAATGTCATCTGGATTGACATGTACATGTATGCCCGTGGGATAATCTAAAACATACATTACTTTATAATGATGGACTTAGACAAACACTAAGTGTGACAAAATTGTTAGAACAGCGATCGCAAACATATTACCGTGTTGCTGCGGTGAATTATGAATCCAGCATAATGCATTTCCCATGTTACAGATTTCCCTTGTTGATTTTGCTTGACAATTACTTTGTCAGCGCTAAATACAAGTTTCCAAGCGACTTGTTTGATTTTACAAGCGCGATCTGTTGTTGAACAAGCTTTTGACATTCAGACAAAGGTATTTACGCCCAGTTTGATTTGTAATTCGACGAAGTCGTCAGTCCCACTATAAAAACATATCCTGTTTTGATTTTGATTCTACTTGAACACAATGCGCATGTCATTATTCACAATATTGGACATGCTTAGCAGCACGTGATATTGTAACCAGATATTGGCAAACTTAATAATAAATAAATAAATAAAACAATGCAAATTCATTATTAAAAGGTAAAAAAAAAAAATTCTTCCACCATTTGACGAAATTTATGTATTCCAACGTAAAACGTAACCAATCCAACGTCTCGTCATTATCACCAGTCGCAAACCCTGTGGGTCAGTTTGCAGCAGTTGGTGCTTTCCATTTCGACTTAAACATTTCCGATACCAGCTAAAAGTATGTACCGACGTATAGCAGCAGTAGACTCCGGGGTATTTTACATTCCGGATTTTGGAAGGAACCGGGAAAAATCTATGGAAAAGCCAGTCTGTGATACAGAAAGTCACGCGTATGTGCATCGGAGTAGCAGTACGTACAGTTGATAGAAGTGAAGCAGTTTACCGCGCTGTCGTTTGAGTCACGGCTCGGCGAAACGTAGCATACCCAGCACCTACGGTATCCTAATGAAATTCGCGTGTACATTGAGTTGTATCCTTTGATTTATCGGGGATGATCCCATAAACGCTGGTTAAGCCCCGAGCATCCAGCGACGCCTGCAGAAGATCAACAGGTCTTATCTGATCATCCTCGTAATTATTTCCCTCTCTGGTAGAGACCTGATTCCCCGTGACCTTAACGACTGCTCTATTAAAGACAAACCCTTCTGTACCCATCTTATAAGCCTCAATGGACATACTGTCTATCGATCAAAGAAACACCGTGCTTTAGTTTGGTCTATTTAGCTATCTGCTGGCGAATTCGTGCCTGACTCAGAGTGTCTCTGGTTCGATATCCGTCCGTACCTCAGTCTGCAATATTTGCCGAACAAGTATAGATCAGATATGCTGTTTAAGACTTTTGCGTGGGTTGTATTAAATAAATTAAAAACTAAAATTAACCTCAATTGTTTTGAAAATGTTGGAATATTAATAACCCGTCGCATGTTTTTAGTTTGAGTATGCTTGGCAATGTGCCCAGACCGCTTTTAGACAGTATGGAATACAAACAACACGATAACTAGTTGGTATGATGATTACATGCTTTGTTTGTTTGATTGAGGTTTAACGCCGTACTTGAGGTTATTTCACTCACACGACGGCGTGTCAGCCCAAAAGGTTGAGTAAACAAAGAAGGACAAAGACCGGACAATCACAGGAAGCAATACAGATCCTTTTCATGGTGTCCTTTAGATACGAGAGCCCCAGCGCCGCAGGAAGCTCCATCCGAACCATCCGCGAGATCACAGAGTGTTAGGACTTTTCGTCCTGGCTGTAATCCAAACACCAGTAATAAAAACTGTTTATGTAAGTCAAGTACTCTTGAGTTCGAGGATAAATGCCAATCAAACAAACTAAACTTTTTTTTATAAACTACAAATGGCCAACAAGAGTGCCGTACCTTAGAGTGGGGTGAAGTTGGCCAGCAGGGTGAATTTGGCCTCTTTCTTTTTTTTATTTTTTCAATGAATTCCAGAATATAGTATATATTTTCCATGGCCCTCAGAGAGCTATTCTCTGATTGGACCATATTTGGATATATGAAAAATGCAAACAAAATCCTGGAATTTATTGGAAAGTAAAAACTTCACCCCCATTCTACCGTATGTATTTAATATGATATAAATGATAGCCTTGATAGTATGGAATTGGTATTATTTTTGCTGATCAGCCAAAGAGTGCATATACAACGATAAACCGTAAATCGTACGGTTGTTCTAGTGCCAATTATTGTTGGAATACTCCGCCGCCATATAAGTGAAATACCCTTAAGCAAGGTGTAAAATACCTATTAAACAACCAATTCAAAAACTATGTCAAATTGTTGAAAAAGTGTTCCGGTAAATTTGATTTTCGGTATTCTGAGACATTTACGACGATTTGTCTTAAAACAAAAAGAGCTTGCAATACGATACTGCACCCTATCGACACAGTCTTAACATATATGTAAGAGGCCTTGACAAATTGTATACAAATCTTTCCCATCCTCTCTATCACAACACGAACCACATTGACCCGTAAACTGTTCCCCCGTGAGGAAATCCGCCAATAGTGGGCGGAAATGGGTCTTCAAATCCAATTTCGTTTCTGTAGCTAATTCACGTTTTATATAGTCCCAAATAATTAGTTTCAGATCTAATCCTCATTCGGTCAGGACAGGCTTCAACTCGCTGGTTCTAATAAAGATTTTGCAGTGCGAGTGTTTGATAGATGTATAATGGTATACGTCGCAAGCCGTCAAAATTAGTTTTGCTTTAACACGAGCTACCGTTCTTGCATAAACCAGTTCTTGGTAACTTATTCATAGTGTAATCGTAGGTTTTGTAGCCTTGTAACGTTCTTTGATTTCAAATTAGCTTTAGTGTCGTATTAAATGACGGACTAAGTGAATCAAAGATACTGATGTTTGATAACCACCACAGTGCATTCAGCACGCCACCACCCAAATGTCCATACTCCTATGAGAACGAACAAATTCAGTTTGTAAGGAAATGCCAGACGCGACAGTAATGCAAGATGTGACATAGTTTTTGTGTTAGACTTAAATGACGGACTAAATAAAACCAGTATTTTGGATCACTATCTCGTTGCAACCAGTGCGCCACCGTGTGGCTGTTTAAACTCCCGTGACAAGGAATAAACTATGATGTAATATGTGACGTAATTGTGTGTTGGATCTACTGTCGACAAAGTCGTTAAATGACGGATGGCCGATCAATCCCACCGTCACAATTTCTTGATTAACAAGCGGACAATCCACAATTAGACCATACATTACGCTTACTAACGATTTACATCGTGACTCCACGCAGCTGTGTACCTTTAAAATAATTAAATGGTGAAGCAACATTTACAACATCAACGGATATATAATGATTCTTCAGTAGCTATATTTATTATCACTTAATGCATTTAACATGTAACGTTTCAAGTGAAGACAGTTTCGATCAATTGCGATGATCACTGTCAAATACAATTTGTGTAACGTTTTGTTACTTCATGTTATCGCGTTTAAGCTTGGCTGATTAAAATAGAAATACAAGAAACAAACACAAACCAGTCCACCACCGTGTTTGCTTTAAATGTCAGCCTCATCCCGTGCATTGCTCTCCCGTTTCTAATGGGTATCTTCCGATTCCGGGTGATTACAAAATTCATGGAAAGAAGAGAAACTCTATTTTATGGATGGTCATGCTACGTAGAGCTAGTGGAAATAGTTTGCTGATTAACTCCGATAAAGAGCATGGTTATCCTGTGGTTTTTATCCTATTAGTTTTCTACTTTGGTGTTGACAAACAACTGGGTAATTAAAAAATAACAATCTAACGGTCAATGGGCCACGCACACTAGACTAAAACGGGCGTGCTTCTCCATCTACGAACGCTCGTTTCGCAGTTACTTACCATGTTTTTGACTTCATTTGGGTAATTATGGCGCGTCTCCTAAATTTTGCTTTAGTTCAGAATCTTCTTATGAGGCTTATCCGATAATGCCAGATGATCGTTTTTCTCTTGGGTTGAGAGCGTATTGCAGGTAACCTCATAGGCGCAACTAAGCCAGTAAGAGCGCAATGAACCGTATGTCGTTCCGTGTCAGGATGAGTCTTATGGCTAGGTTTAGGGTTAGTGTTAGGGTTAGGTTTAGAATTGTCGTAAATGGCGGATCTGTCCCTAAGCAACCCTTATCTCTCCTTTAATATAAGTGCAGTGCAATATGATGATATATACTAAGCGGTGCACGATAACTGTTTAAAATGAAATAAATCAGGCTAAAAAAAATAGAAGCTGCAAAAACACATCAAAGATACATAAGCTAGTTCCAAGCATACTGACTGGTTTGAAGTCATCGGGTCTTACCAAATCTTCAAGGTTAAAACGGCAAACATATCGGCGTCCTGAGAGCACCAGGTTAACAGGAAGCTCCCTTCAACCACCAGCCAATGAAACGCATCCATAGTTTTTTTTTAAGAGATCTGCCATGTACAAGACCGCAAGATTACAAAAATCCAAATATAGACGGCGTTGAGACCAAATTGTTATATATAACCTAAATTTAGCACAGAAACCAAATCCGATTTAGTTGGTAGTCGTTTCCATGTATTACTACTATCTTACCTTTTAACTATAGGGAAAATATGTAGTTAAATTTATATTCCTGTAATAGGTAGAATATAGCTGACGGGCGTTACACACAGGGTACATGAAACGTAATTACCATGACAACCAGTACTGAAGACATTATATTGCCAGGAAAACTTTGTTCCATTTGGGCCAAGATCGCATTGTGAAACGGACCCCTCGCGCTTAGCCGTGACAGATGACTGACAGGGATTTGGTGTAGGCGTTTTCCTAAAAATATCTCCACTAAGTACTCCTGCTTTATGACCATATAAGTTAATTTGTAGTGCGAAAACTTTCCCTTTAGGTGGTAAGATCATGTTCTAAAATAGGAAACGTCTCAGCGTGGATTTATTTTCCAATTTCTTGTATTCTACAGTAAATAATGATGGCAAAACGGCGTTAATGATGGTCAAACACTCTAATTATATTAAAGTTGTGAATATTCCCCGATACTTCTCCAATCAAACGTGTTCTTCCCATAATGTTGTTAAGAAGCCGGTTGATTTATTTTTTGAGATAATGCTTAAAAATAATGTTCGCAGCGGAGAATGGCTGGTGAAGTGCTTGGTGGGTTATTTTTACTTACATGAGAGAGTTTCCACATCAAGCAACACATCACTGCTAAGACGTTACACTGAAAAACAGTATTCCCTAACACTGTAAGAACTTAATTACGGAACATTCCTCCAATAAAGCACAAGCGGACTATTCAAAGGAATTTAAAGGAATACGAGAGTTAATTTGTTTGAAGGCACGAATTATTCCAAACATATTTATGGATTATATATGAATTATCCTAAACAGGTTAAGAAAAATTCTAAACAAGTTAAGGACAGTTACGCATTCAATTCGCTATGAAATTGTTTCCATAGCTTTGCGAAGGGATTTTTATAAACACATAATTCCGAGAATCGGTTACACATTTTTTAAAAGAAAAGCATTTTAACTGATAAGACTTGTATGAACAAGAAACAGAAGACAGTTTAATATGTTTGCTCGCGTTTATTTGGTTCCCCGTCAGCCATCATGGTGATGACGGAAGGACGAGATAACACAAGATTGAGTAAATATGAAATTATATTCGCTCGGAATAACACAAATCGTTCTGTAAGACAGATAAAGCAAAAATAGATTAAAGTAAATGTTAACAGCAAAAAGTACATTAATCACTGTCCGTCTAATATGACCTTGGTTGTTGACCTTTGCCCACAATAGTCAACCCAACGATGAATATTTGTTTCATTTACACAGCAAAGTTCATGCAAGCCAACCGTTTAACACCAGGGCATCGAGTGTGCTGGTATATTTGACCCGGTTGCATGACAAAGGACTGGTCAAATATTTACTATCACACATTCATAGGCTTGTGGAGATAGTGATGAATTGTTTACAGGTTGATATTAAATCAACACGTATTAATAATCAATAAAGATGGATGACTGGAATCTACAAAACAGAAAAAAATGAAAAATGGAACATTCCAATATAAATGAGTATAAGAAAAATACGGCTTTATTGATAAAATGCTGTTCACGCCGAACCTTGTTGGTGTTGTTACAAATTAAACACTATGCATGGTTCGGTCCCAACCAATATTCTATGTTTAAAGGTTATAGACATCGCTAAATCTGGACATGGAACTTTCTCCATCCTTTCATATAAATGAAATACCCTTAAGCCCGGCATAAAACACCAATCAATCAATTAATTATTCTAATCCCAAACCTAAACATTAACATAAACCTATTAAACCACGAATGTCTTTCCAGCTTGAAACGGACATTAGATGTTAATCACTATCCATCCTTAACTAAAAATCCCATACTAGCTGGAATAGTTCTTCAAACCCAAACATAAACACCAACATAAACCTAGCCACGAATCTCTTTCTAGCTTAAAAATGATATTAGACATGGATCGGTCTCCATCCTTATCTCAAAAACTCAACTTTGAACCTGGTCCTGAATGTATTTTACGAACCCCAAGCCCTAAACAAACAATAAATCTGGGTATCGTTCCACAAAGAGGTTTTAGCTTTAGTTGACCTCAAATACCATGGCTATACAATACCTTCATCACTTCCGGACAACTGAGATGACCTCTGACAATACCTTCATCACTGGTTATGGACAATTGGGATGACCCCTGAAAATACCTTCATCACTAGTTGTCAGGACAATTGGGATGACCTCTGACAATACCTTCATCACTGGTTGTCAGGACAATTGGGATGACCTCTGACAAAACCTTCATCCCTGGTTGTCCGGACAATTGAGATGAACTCTGACAATACCTTCATCCCTGGTTGTCCGGACAACTGAGATGAACTCTGACAATACCTAATATCACTGGTTGTCCGGACAACTGAGATGAACTCTGACAATACCTTCATCACTGGTTGTCCGGACAACTGAGATGGCCTCTGACAAACACCAGTATTTTTTTCTTCAAACCTCGAGTCCTGAATATTTACATAAACCTTTCCACGAGTCTACCCAAATCTTAAACCTGAACCTTAGCCATAAATCGTTCTTAACCTAGCCCTAGTCAAGAATCTTTCTCCAAACACTTAACCTTAACCAAGGCCTACCCATGAATCTTTCTCCAAACAATAAACCTTAATCTAGCCCTAGTCAAGAATCTTTCTCCAAACACTAAACTTTAACCAAGGCCTACCCATGAATCTTTCTCCCAACAATAAACCTTAACCTAGCCGTAGCCAATAATCTTTCTCCAAACAATAAACTTTAAGCTAGCCCTATCCAAGAGTCTTTCTCCAAACAATAAACTTTAACATACCGGTACCTCTAGCCACGAATTTTAGTCAGAACCCCAAACGACAAATCTTTCCTTAGACTCGAATTTCTTTCAAATCCTAAAACTGAACCTAACTTAAAATGTTACTCCTATTTCTAACCATAAACACGACGTCATATCCCCGATCCCTGGCACAGGTACCCTTTTATGCCGCAACGGCTATCAATCCGATGTATGTATCAGAACGTGTTAAAACTGTTTATTTATTGCTGGCAATATTACAGTTAGAGGAATACCCTACACTCTGAGAAATAATAGATCTTTGGGGGTTCTTTATAAGAGGATGGTAATATTTGGAACCCTTACGACAAAAACGGTTCTTATATATAAGACGAAACAGTTGCTTTGAGGGTTCCATACAGAACCATAAAGGGTTCCACCAGAGCCATGACTGAAGAAACTTAAAGGGTTCCATTAGAGCCATATTTGTGTATAAGTGTACAGTAACATGGTTCCATTTCAAGCCATGTGAGGTCATTGTCTTAGTACATCGTCTATTAGTACGGTATTGACCCCTTACGATTATCTAAGTACAAAATTGGTTATTTAATGGGCAAATCCTTTATTTATTACCTAACGTTAATTCATAGATCTTGGGTGGGGTTAATATTAAATCTAACACTTAAACTTTACACTAAACCTAATCCTGAACTTAGGCTAACCCTTAACCTAACCCTAACCCTGATGCTAAAATTGACGCCATATCATAGGCCTACACGACGGACTGGCCGTTCAGGCTATAACCATGCCAGTGCAGAACGTTCAGATACGACACAGGCCTGTTTTATAACAATCCTCCCTACTCCGGCAGATGGGTGCATCGTCGGGACAGAGGGCGTATCCCTATGGCACAGATTCACGCCAAATCAATAAAATGCATTATCTGATAAACTAAACAATTTTCAGCACCCAACTATGAATATAAAACGCTCTATTTTCCAATGGCTCAACACATTAGCAATGCTTTACGAGAAATTGCAAAGCAAACTATTGTCAGTTTGGAGTTCCATTTACAGCATACAACCGACGTAAAGCTGTGCCATTTGCATACAGAGACGATTTTATATATACTTCATAAACATGCGACTTTATCGGGGAAATATTTCAGCGGTTGAGCGAAAACACTTGAGCAATTGTAACATTGTATTATCAAATAATGGCACTTAGTCGACCACGTCAGTATATGGGCCTGTAATTAGTCTCCATTTGTTTACGTACCATGAATTGAAATTGCCAAATAAAATGAATTACTTTACAAAAAAGTGCAAAAAACCCCAACCCCAACACCTTTCTATTACCATTCACATAAGAATAGCAATATTCATTTACATTTGGCAAGGATTGGCTTTGTATTTCACTCATAAATATACATTTTGACCGATACAATGCATAAATGGATCAGTGTTCTGCTATTTTGCCGTTAATTGTATGCAAATTAAAGCTAAAAGTCGACATTTATCATTTAACGTTATGTCCAGATTTCCTTGTTGTTTCCACGTGGCTTTCCTTAGGCTTTGTCAATATATAATAAACCACAACTAGAAAGGCTGAAAGCTTCTATTTATTTTACACATTAGCTATGGTCTGTTTCGTTTTCATTCATACTAACGATGTCGTTTACCATTATTAAAATATGAGTTTTTTTCAACATACTCCTGAATTTCAATTCTAATGGTGCAATTTGTAGTTACTATTTTAAAGGCTACTCCGTTTTTGCTTCATTTTGATTGGTCGAGAGAGAAAACAATCGACTAATCAAAACAATGCAAGTAACCAAAATACATTATACTTTTACAGCAAATCGCACCGTTAGAGTCATGCTTCATACACCTTATAAATAACCGAGTGGTTGAAGGGGGCTTCATGTTGCCCCGGTGCTCTCGGAGCTAAAGGGGAACAGAAAGTCGATCTGTTTGTGGTGTTTGTATTGTGTCCTATTATTGTCCTGTATTTGTCCCGTCTTGTCTGTTTGTTGCCAGTGGTGTCTAAGTTGGTTTCCTTC